>PVJH01002189.1:0-176852 GCA_004026705.1 Nesogale talazaci | reverse complement strand
GGGGAGGAGACAGACCAGTCGGGGGGCAGCCAGGCAGTGATGATGCATACAAGTTTCCTCTAGTTCCTGAAGCCTTCCTCCCCGTCCCCCAACCATCATGGTCCCAACTCTACCTTGCAAATCCAGATGGACTGGAGAAGTCACACTGGCATAGAGGGGAGCTGGAGATATGGGGAAACCAGGATGGATGGGCCCCTTCAGACCAATGGTTGGATTGGAGATACTGGAAGGGTGGAGGGAAGGGGAGTTATAGAGATGGAACCAACAGCAAGGGTATATACAGAAGCTCCTATTTGAAGGATGGGCATCAAAGGAGTGGGTTGGGGGAGAGGTCGGGCAGTGTAAGATATGACAGAACAATAACAATGTATAAAGTATTGAGGGTTGGTGAGGAGGAAAGAGCAGGGGAAGAGGGGAAGGGATGGAAAAGCCGATACTAGGGGCTTAAAAGAAAAGGCGGATGACTGGAGAACAATAATAGAAGTGGACATGTGAAGGTGCTTGACACAGTATGCTTATTTATATATTGTGAAAAACAATGTATGAACCCCCAATAAAATGATTGGGGAAAAAATAAAAAGAATTTAAAGGACTGAAGCCCAGTCTGCCACGAAGACATAGTGAAAACCAAGGTTTTAGGAATTGGTGTAATAAGAATTAAAAAGTTTCAACCAGCTGATAAAGCACTGAAAAGATCCCCTCATGTATGCTCCAAATCCTCACAACTTGGCCAATAGATAAAATTATGATTAAAAGAGAAATGATTGAAGTTAAAGGTTTCATCTTGCTTCAATCAGAAATAAAAGCTCATCAAGGCAATCAAGAAGTCAACTGACATGATACACTGGGCAAAATCTGCTACACAGAACCTCTTTGAAGTTTCGAAGAGCAAGCATGTCACTCTGAGAATGAAGATGCATCTGAGTTAATTTATCATTTTCTCAATTATTCCTTGTGTATGTAAAATGTGGACATTAAATAAAGAGACTGAAGAAAAATTGATGTATTTGAATCATGGTGCTGAAGAATATTGAAAGGACTATGGACTGCCAGAAGAACAAACCAATTGGTCTTGGAGGAATTAAACCAGAATATTCTATAGGTGTGAGGATAGTGAGACTTTGTCTCATGTGCTTTGGATGTGTTCTACAGTGAGACCAATCCCTGGAGGATGGCATCACTCTTGGTAAAATGAAAAGGAAGCAAAAAAGAGAACCCTACCCAAGTTGGGTTGACATGGACACTAAGACAATAGGCTTGAAATGTGGGGATGGCACAAGACCAGGCAGAGTCTTATTGTTTGATATAAAGAGGTGCTATGAGTTGGAACTAACTTGGCACCTAACAAGAGCACAACATGGTACAGGGTAGAATTGCCTCATAAGTTTTTCAGGGTTGTGATCTTCATAGGAACAGAGGATCACACATTTCCTTTTTGTTAATATTTTCTTGTAGGTTAGTAAAAGTTCACAGGGCACAACTGTTTTCCATTCAGCAAGTCATACATATTTTGTTGCAACACCCATTAATGGTACTCATCCCATCTCCTCCCAGTGTTTCTCATCTCCTTTCCCATTTCTCCCTGCTTTTAAAAAATTACCCTTAAGCAAATGGTACCTTTTCCATCTCAAATACCTGATTGTTCTAATAAGTGAGTACGTCCCTGGTACAACTCAACTGTTCACCTTAGAGATTTTCTAATGTTTGGCTGAAAGTTGAATTGAGTTTCAGGCTTGAAAGTGACAAGGGCTATAGCATTGGGATTCACACCTGTCTCTATCCAATCAGAAAGCCTCGTCTATTTTTTGTGATTTTGACTTTTGTACCTATTTTACCCCAATCCTTTCTAAGACCTTATAATGTAATCCTTTCTCCGAACAGTAAATAGAGACAGCAAGGCACCATTTAGTTCTTCTGCTCATCGAGTGATGGAGAAAGATATGTTCCTTTAGTTCATTGAAATAATTCTTTTCATGGGTCCTTCTCCTTTTCCTCAATTCCTTTTGCTCACAACAGGGAGAGAGCAATAGATGTACTTTAAGTGGAGACTCACAAGTTGCTGAGGTTCTACTTACTTCTGACTGAAGTAAAATGCAGAATAGGTAGACTGTTGTATCAATTAACTTTGGTATTCTCTGAGACTATAGACGTGAAGCCTCAGACCTAGAACCTGGTCTCATTGTCTCAAAGACTCTGTGGTAGGTTACATAAAACCATTGGCCTTTGGGCTGGGATTTTTTACACATATTTTACACAATAGTTTACAAATAAGACTTGTGTATTTTAAAATAACTCTTTTACACTTCAAAATAACTAACAAATGTAGCATTAGCTTTTGAACAAACAAAGTTTAATTCTAATATCAAAACTCGCTTTATCTTACAGGTCAGAAGATGAAAGAAGAATGTTATTGAATTTTGAGGCAAAGTTTTGACAGTGATGTTGAGGAAAAGTTTTTTTTCCCTACAGTCTTTTCTATAACTAGAATGGCTAAAAGAGCCTTAGTGGGTTACACATTTGGTTTCTTTAAATGGCTTTCAGTTCGAAAGCACCAGTCAATCCAAGAGAAAAAGAAGAGATTTTCATAAAGCATTATAGTTTCTGAAATGCAAAGAGGGAGTTCTACCCTGCCACACATGGTTACTGTGAATTGGAATTGATGAAATGCTAGTGATAGCCTGGTACATAAAAAGCCCTGGTAGAGCTGTAGGCATTAGGCATTAGGCATTAGTCCACAGCCAGCAGTTGCTCCTCAAGAGATGGATGGTTGCTTGCTGCCAGAAAGATTTAGTCTCAGAAACCCTGTGTAGGGTCACAATGAATCGGAATCAACATGGTTCTCACCTGCTATCTTCAAGTGAATTCCAATTCACAGTGAACATATTGGACAGAATGGAACTGATCCAATGGACTTCTAAGACTATAACTCTTACTGGGAATAACAACTTTGCGTTCTCTCATGGAGAGGCTTATGATTTTAACTACAGACTTTACAATCAACAGTACTGAATCTAACTCTGAACACTGCAAGGATTACTTTATGCATGGTTAGTAGAATTCAAATGAAAATCTATCAGAGACATCAATGGTATCTTCTTGACTTCTCAGGGTACAAAAAAAAATTCTGACACTAAGCAGAAAAGAGAAAAGTCAACAGCCAACAGTTAACTTTCATGTTAAATCTGGGTGGTGCTAATTTCTATTTCTCCAGAGAAATCATTCAGTGAAAAAAATATATAGCAAAGTAATTATTCCCTCTTCCAATGTTCATGAAATCCCTTAAGGGAAAAAGAATCAATATACAAATAATGTCACTTTTGCCTGCAGTATTTAATGTAGGATCCACGGAGAGCCTTGGAAGAGCAACTCTCTTCCGCTACAGGTAGGATTTTAGAAAATGTATTGTTTTATGCATCAAAAGCATAAAGTTCTATTTATTTGTACATGACTACATGTTGTTAAACCTTTTTTTTAACTGTTTTGATGACTAAATCACCTGGTAGTAGGGTAAAAATTGCTCTGAAAGTATAAACAGCTGTTACCTTATGTAATGTTAATTTTAAAGTAATTTATTAATGAGGATCTAAGGTGAGGGAATCAAACTATATGCCATGGTGTACTCTGAGATACACCACTTAATACAAATGATACAATAGAATAGAATAGAATAGAACACAAAATATGATATAATATAAATTAAAGGTTTGACATATTAGACATGGTGACATACAAATAGTAGATTTTAATTTTATATAATTTTAATAGCACTCTGAAAAGCAGTTATTTTATTTTTTTACTTTTGTAGTATAAAAACCCTATGAGACTAGAACCATAAAGAAATATATCCTGGGTCATAAAAAAATAGATAAATCCCAGGCTTGTTCATATAAGTTATGAAGCTACAATATGAACTCAACAGTTGATGTTATAATCTATGTTTTACCAGTACACTGAACTATCCATAACACTATTTTCTGTACCAAACCTGAGTGAAATATGTTATTGTTCATATCCATGAGCCACAGAATACAGTACCATCACTTACAAAGGCTACACTGCAGATCAAAATAGCTAAGACTTATCAAGCATATAGATCAAAACATGGCATAATGACCTATTATATGAAGAGTCATTAACTAAGTAAAGGAATAATAAAATAGAAACTCAGATTAAAGAATTTATATAAGGAGAATGACCTGTCAGAAATATTCAATTATACCTTATTTGATTGTGTGCTAGAAATACAGGTGTGTAATTGAAATATCAAACTGCTTTGTTTGGTTTATTATCAAGGAGACCTGGTGGTGAATTGAGTAAGGGCTGGGCTTTCACCTAAAGGACAGAAATTCAAACCCACCAGTCACTCTGTGGTAGCAGAATATGCCTGATTTCTCTGAAAAAAGCACAGTCTCAGTCACCTTATGGGCAGTTTTACTCAAGTCTGTAGTAACTTCTGTGAGTCAGAGTCAACATGATTGTGGTCAAGAGTCTGATACTTTAGTATGTCATTTGGTAGGTTGCTGGGCATATCTTTCAACCAAAAGATAACCTTGAACATAGAAGAGACTATTGATTTCATTATACATGAATTTTATCTCAAAAAACTATAGTAAAAAACAAGGAAACTTTAAAAATAGACTAGAAGCCATATCTGACACCCTCAGCCTCCTGTAGCTATTTCTAGAAATGAGGCTGAGATCAGACATGCCTCTATCCTCCATCCTCCATCAAATGTTGCCTTATACTGATGTCAACCATTCCTCTCACTCTAGTCTATTAGTCCCTGCACTCTATTTTTCTTCTAGGTTCAACAATACATTGCACTGTCCACACAGAACTCACTGGTGGTGCTCACTATTAAGAAGTTTATGTAGGAAATTAACAGGTTACAGTCCATTTGAGAAGCATTCAAGGTACACGTCTTGCAATAAGGTCAGATTCTTCCTCTGCCTTTTGGGCTGGTCCCTGCTTTCAGTCTCAGTCTAAAGTCTCTGTGGGCCAGCAAAACTCAGTTCCTCAAATTAAGTGCCCAGAAGCACCCTACTCCACAAGCCCACCTCTTTCCATAGAGCATCCACCCTTACCTCTTCTGTGAACTGGAACGTCCCCCATTATGTCTTATTTTGTCATGGTTTGTTTGTTGATGCTCCTCTGTCCCTCCCTGGTGCCAAAGTTATCTCCTAAATCAATGAAGTTCAATGCACAGGGATCTTGGGTTCCAAATGATGTGCTCCACTCTTGGTTCTTTTCTCTTGCTAATAGGCAGTTAATCTGTGGGTTGCAACCACTTTAAGGGAATCAAATGACCTTTTCACAGGGTAACCTGATTCATGATAGTAGCAAAGTTATGAAATAACAATGAAAATAATTTTATGGTAGGGGGTCACAATACCATGAGGAACTGTTTTAACAGTTGTGGCATTAAGAAGGTTGAGAACCACTACTCTTGCTGGTGGTGAGATCCCCTATATCTGCTTCTATCATGACTCTTCATAGCCAGAAAGATAGCAATCACTGTCAGCACATTAACCACCATTCACAGCTGAATCCTAACTCCAATGAGTATTTACCTCAACCTTATTACCCAGACCCATGAGGAAAATGAAAGTGGGAGTTAAAAGGCTATGGCTATTAGAGCCATATTAAATAATTCACTGCCTTGCTCGATCAAACCTAAAAATGAGGGGAGATTGACAAACAAAAATATTGAGTGAAACATCAGCTCTGATTAAGCTCAGATAAAAGGCAGTTAGAAGTAATGTATAAATTACAAGTGAAACATGTATTAAAGTCATTTATATGCAAAAAAATCTTCCATAAGACATAGCTAATATAGGTTCTGCTATCAAAGAATAGACATACGCATTTTCATTATTTTCACTTATGCCAGTAATTTTTTTTCTCTCGTTGACAGCAACATTAGTCACCTGTCATATCATTGACAAAAAGAAACTGCTGGTGGTACAGTGAGTTAAGCTTTGGGTTGCTAGCTCCAAGGTGAGTGGATAACAGTCTCAGAAGCACCAAGGGGAAGCTCCGCTGTACTCTGTGGGGTTGCTATGCTTCTGATGAAACCTCATTGCAGTGAGAGCTGCATGAAATCATGTCTCTACTTCCCTAATCCATGGGAAATTAGAAGACCTGGTAAAGAGGACAGAGAAAGGGTGGTTCAGGAAGTTCTGGGGGTTGGATGATGGAACTACATGGAATTATTGTGCTTTTGCGGGAGCAGCTCAAGCTTCAGCATGCCCTTGAAATCAGTTAGTTGAATGTAGAATATTTTATGCCCCTTGAATATGCACATAAGCTAACTGGAGGTAGAAGAGGGCTTGGGATGAGGGTGGAGGGGTGGGGGCAGATATACATTCTGTGTCTATTTCCCTAGGATATAGTCCCTCTTCTGAAAATTAGTAGAGTATTTCTAAGGGCAGGCTATTTCCTTCACTTCTCTGTTCTTTCATAAGGGAAAATGTACACAGTTTACAAAAAAAGAATACCTCTTGTTACCTATTTGTCAATTCTCAATTCCAGTAAAGTGTAGAGGGTGGTAAGAATGTATGAAAAAAATCTGGTTTGGTTATTTAGATTTGTTTGTTTGTTTTCTCCTGAATTGGAGTTGTTTATAAAATCATTTTATTGGAGCCTTGTAGAGCTTTTAGTTATAAGATCCATACATCAATTTTAACAAGCATATTTGTAGATAGGTTGTCATCATTATTTTCTAAACATTTACATTCTATTTGAACCCTTAGTATCAGCTCCTCTTTTTACCCTCTCTCCCTGTGCCCACTCTCATTATTTTCGTATCTTACACCAACCGCTTTTTCCCTTTTCCTGGGGTATCTTTTCCTCTTCCCGCCTCTCCTCACCTTCCACCTACCTTCCTGGTATCACTATTCCCATTTCTGTTTTTGAGTTTATCTGACTTCGATTTCATGTGTCCTGAGCTCTGGCCAGCAGTTGTGTACATGCTTAAGCCCAGCCCATAGTGAAAGACAGAACTGGAGTCATGATGGTGAGGGAGTGAGGAAGCCTCATTCTGGTTGACTCACCCTTTCCTTATAACCTTTCTGTGAAGGGATGTCCAATTGTTTACAGATGGGTTTCCCTTCATTCTCAGCGATATTTTGAGTTTTCGTTTTTGGTCTTCTGATACCTGGTAACTGATCTAGTCAGCACCTCATAATCGCACAGGCTTGTGTGCTTCTTCCATGTTGACTTGTTGCTTCTCCTGCTAAATGGTTGCTTGTTTAACTTCAAGCCTTTATGACCCATGAAACAGTATCTTGTAATATCTGGGCACCATCAGCTTTCTTCCATATTTGCTTGTACACCCATTTTGTCTTCAGAAATCATTCAAGAAGAGTGAGCATCACAGAATATCAGGTTTTTGGGAAAAAAAAAGTGTTCTTGTGTTGAGGAGAGACTTGAACAAAGTCAGTCCACTTCCTCAATATTACCATGTAAATATTTTTACCTACAGCAATACTCCAATTTTTTGAATTAATATATTTACATGAGTGCTTACCTATAGCTATGTTTATGCTTTCTAGATATTTACTGTTTCCTTCTATCTTCATCCTGCCCCACTTTCATACTCGCTCTTCTTCTGTCTCTTAGTAATTCCTTCAGATAGATTTCTGTTGCTTCAATAGCTCCAGGAACTCTATGTCCTTGTATGAGGTGCTTCATTCTTGCTTTTCCCTCCAAGGCAATATTATCATGGCAATTGTTTTCAGCACATTGACTTCTGTGTGGAGTTGTGCTGCTTGGTGGTCTCCTGCTTGCATTTGGTGGATGTTGGTCTTCTGACCATAGTGAGTTGGCAAGAATTTTCTGCAGGACTGGATGTCTTATGGCATATTCATTGTTTTTCCTTATACCAGAAGACTTTACCTTGCCATTTATTCTAGATAATTTAGCAGCCTAGAGGATTTACGGGCTGGAGGGTTTTTTCTTTCAGATTTTAGAAGATGTTCGCTATCTCCTCCTGGTACCTGGTATCTATACCAGGACTGAGCATATTCTTATTTGAAAGCCATTTTATGTGACCACCTTTTTTTCTCTCTCACTGCTTCTAAAGTTTTCTTTTTTTCTCAAAGTTGGATCGTTTAACTATCATGTGTGTTAGTGAGTTCTTGGGTCTAATCTAATTGATGTCCTTTCTACTTCCTATTTTCTATTGCTCTGGTAGACCAATTATTCAAATGTTGTTCCTCATTGAGCTCAGGTTTTCTTCTGTCTCTTTGATTTTCTTGTTTGACTGTCTTTCCAGTTTGTTGAAGTCTGTCTGAATGTTCTTAATGTCGCTAGTAGTATTCTCTGCCTCTTCTATTCTGTTGATGGGGTCTGTGATCCTGTGTTTTGTTTCTGTTAGTTCATCTATTAGTTCTTGTATTTCCCTTTGGTGTGTGGACATCATCCCCACTCTCATTGAATTTATCCACTCTATCATGGATTTCATCTCCTCTATCATTGAATCCTCATTCTACATGCCTCATATTCTTTATTACTCCAAACAATATTCCATAGATTTCTTTTTGTGGAAGACTACTTTCTTATTCATGTATTAGTGTTGTTGCGTTTATGACTTCCTCTGTTGTATTTTGTTTTTCTTATTTATTTTTTAAGATATTGAAGTATGTTGCTGTTTTCTTGTCATTTTGGAAATGGATGCTATGTTTTCGGGAGACCAAGGGTCCTCAAGCTCTTTCTCTGTGTGACTGGAAGGAGTTTTTGAGCACTACCTGGTGGTTGGTCAGACTACTATGTAGGCTGAATGCTGTAGCGGCTCAGTGGTCATCAACAGTGTGAGGTGCAGTGTGGCATGGGTTTGGTCTGGTCTCTCTGACTACATTTTTCAGACTTCTTTGTGAAGTCC
Organism: Nesogale talazaci; assembly: GCA_004026705.1. Lineage (NCBI taxonomy): Eukaryota > Metazoa > Chordata > Mammalia > Afrosoricida > Tenrecidae > Nesogale > Nesogale talazaci. The sequence goes on along the minus strand of PVJH01002189.1, from coordinate 167,971 downwards.
AGAACTGGTAGAGCTCTGGGTCTTGGACTGTTAGCTAGCAGAAACTGTTCTTGTTCCCATTTTATTATGGTAAAGTCCTAGACTGTGCTCTCATGATCATAATTGTTATATTAGTGTTGGGCTAATGAAGAGTTCTGGCTGCTTACATTCAAAGTTATACAAAGGACTATAACCTAGAATGGAAGCTGTTAGATTTTTCTAACCCCCCCCCACCCCCATTTTCTAATGCACTTGTGGGACGCCTTCATATTAGGTCTTTATCATGCCTTTTCAAGGAATGGGGCTGGGTTACCAGAGTGGATTTAGGGTTGACCAGAACTAAATTTTCCCCTATCTGTACTTCTGTGTCACTCCTTTCAATATGCTTCACAGTCTGTAAGTTGTGGGGAATTGCATTCTATCATAGGTAAACATCCCAGCAGTTCTTCAATTGCTGCAAATTATTATTTAATTATCTATGGTTACCCACACTGGCAGGTGTGGAGCTGGAGAGTGGGATAAAGAGGATGGCCGATGTAGTCACTCGGTTACTGGACCGCAGGAACAGGCATGATAGCAGAAGAAGGGAACTCTGGTGTGAGGTCTTGTGGCTAGTTATCTGAAGTTCTCTGTGTTTCTGGTATTATGATTATATTTAGACAGAAACCAGAGGAAAATACTGCTTGCCACAGGTCTCTTATTTTGGATAAAGTAGGGATGGCAGATGCAGTTTGCATCTTTATTGGAGCCTATGGACACATGTAATAAGTTTAGAAAGTTTTGGTGAGTTCTCTCATTGCTTTGTGGATGAAAATCACAAGGGGACCTCTGAGCCAGAACCTAGCATACTGAATCTATTTTTAGTACCCAGCCTCCCAGTATTGGCCTTCTTACCACTTAAGTTTCTAATCTAGCACCAGACTCCTGCTTAGAATTAGTGAGTAGAGATTTAGTCACCAAACCAAAGGCAATGCTATTTCAGACTCATAGTGAATTCAACAGAATTGTCTACATTCTTCATCTTTAGTGGTGCAAACATCCTCATTTTTCCTCTTTGGAGTCACTGCTTGGTTTGAACTGTGACTTGGTAGTTAGCAACCTAATAGCTTACTATCAGGTTCCCAGAACTCCTTAATACAGATTTGGTTGGGTGAAAATGATGACAAAACATGGACAAAAACAAAGCAAGATAGATCAGGCACTATTAATTTTTCATATCTTGATTTCCTTTTTTTTTTCTATCAACATTTCCCCTGCTTCCATAAAATTAAAGATAAGAGAATCCTTTAGTCTTAATGTTACCTTTAGGTCAGAGGTTGGAATCACCTCATTTAAATTGTAATGATTTTAATTTGATTTTAGTATCCTAAATTTCCTTTGCCAAGAAAAAAAAGTGGGGGTGTGAAATAAGAGGAAAAACATGTGCAGGGAAGAGAATAAGGAGAGGAGAAAAATATAAGAAAGACAGGACTATTAGGGCTATGAGAAAGAATATCCCAAATCTTGAGACATTGAACTTCCCAAGATTGAAGAGACTAGAAATAAGGTGACAAAAAAATCCTGAGAAAAGAGAAAAAGCACTTGGTAAGAAGTCAGTACTGTAAGCTTAATTTCTTTAGTTCTACCATGCCAAAATGTAAATACAAAAGTTCAATCTCCTATTCAAGGGAAATATGAGAAAAAACATCACTTCAGTGAGTGAGTTCATTCTTCTGGGACTGACCAATCGCCGGGAACTACAGATCATCCTCTTCCTGCTCTTCCTGGCAGTTTACCTGGTCACCGTGGCAGGGAATCTGGGCATGATTATACTCATCCAGCTCAATGCCCGGCTCCACACACCCATGTACTTTTTCCTGAGTCACTTATCCTTTGTGGACCTGTGCTTCTCGTCCAACGTGACTCCAAAGATGCTGGAGATTTTCCTGGCAGAGAAGAAAACCATTTCCTACCCCGCTTGTCTGGTGCAGTGCTACTTCTTTATCGCCTTGGTCCACGTGGAGATTTACGTCTTGGCCGTGATGGCCTTTGACAGGTACATGGCCATCTGCAACCCTCTACTGTATGGCAGCAAAATGTCCAAGAGTGTCTGCACGTCCCTCATCACAGTTCCCTATGTGTACGGGGCTCTCACTGGCCTGATGGAGACCATGTGGACCTACAAGCTCGCCTTCTGTGGCCCCAATGAGATTAATCACTTCTACTGTGCTGACCCCCCATTGATTAAGCTGGCTTGTTCTGATACCTACAACAAAGAGACATCCATGTCTGTGGTGGCTGGCTTTAACCTTTCCTTTTCCCTCCTCATTATCCTTATCTCCTATCTTTATATTTTCCCTGCTATCCTGAGGATCAGATCTACAGAGGGTAGGCGCAAAGCTTTCTCTACCTGTGGTTCCCATCTGACCGCAGTCACCATATTCTATGCGACTCTCTTTTTCATGTATCTCAGACCTCCCTCTGAGGAATCTGTGGAGCAGGGTAAAATGGTGGCTGTGTTTTATACCACAGTCATTCCCATGTTGAACCCTATGATCTACAGTCTAAGGAACAAGGATGTAAAAGAGGCATTTACCAAAGAGTTATTCAGAAAGAAATTACCTTCTAAATAAATTCCAGTATTCCTCTTGCTTAGGGATTTTATTTTATCTTATGTATCTGTGGCATATGCATAATCTCCTGTCAACTTGAGTAAAGGGGTCAATCTGGTCATAGCCAATGATGCCTTTGTGGGTGTGATCATCTCTTCAGGATTCTGGGAATTCCTGTCTTCCTCTCTGGAGGCAAACACTTTCTGCCTCATATTCAGCAGACAAACCACTTGAAGCTAGGCTAATGGGAACCAAAGTCCTGGAACTGGAGGAACCACATGGAGAGCTGTGCCAGCACTGAGATTCATAAGAATTTACATTCAATGACTTGTGATCATCCTGCTTTGGGGATCATTGTGTGTGCTGTGTAAACCTGTAGAAAATTTTATAGACGAGTATCTTGCAGTATGGGCTAGTGTTGTACTTATTGGCTAATCTCAAACTTAAGCACTTGGTTTGGACTGAGTCTGGGTGCTTTCCTAAAATACAATTTTTCCTTGATATAAACTTTTTCTTACCCACAAATGAGTGTCTCTGAATTTGTTTCTCTAGTCAGCCCAGACTAAAAAAAATATTCTATAAATATTAAGGGATTAATTTAAAAATGCTTGGTCATAATTTATTTCCTTTCTTGAAGGGATGGATTGGGAATAAGTCATAGTATTTTCATTCATTTTATTCAATGCTGAAATGTTAACTTTGGATTGAAATATTTATTTTTTTACTTTTATTGGGTCAAGCCATTACATTATGCATAATTATTTGCCACTTTAGAGAAACTAGGGCATAATTGTCAGGGGAAGTTTTATATTTTTTGATGAGTTATTTAGTTTCTCAAAACACATACCATAGTATTCCTTTTAAGATATAAACAGAATGCTGTAATGTAGTTATTATTGTTCTGTGTGATTTATTCTCTGGGTGCCTCTTCATCAACTCCTGGAACTTGTGTCTTAGGACCTATCTGGTGGTTTTCTTGGTATCTGTCATGCCTTTGTACTGGTTTTTGTATCTATTCTTACCTGTTCCAAAAATATTTCTTCCCATATCTTAGTAAATGTTCTGAAATATAATTTTATTTACATTATAACTTAGTAATACCATATAATTATCTTATGTAAGTATTCATAGTTTTAAGTTTACAATTATGAGGCTTCTTATGCACATCTCTTACATCATTGGCATGTACATTTATAAGAAAACTCAAGTACACATCTGCTTTTACTTGTTTTGGTCCAGAGACAAGTCTAGTGATTGAAAAAAAATAAAAGAGTCCATCTCTATGGGTAATTTCAATAGAGAGATAAATTGTTATCCTCTTATATGATATTAATGGCAATATTTAAATTTTTATTACTGTATAATTGGATAGTTCATAAGTTTGTTTTAGTTATACAAAAATAATTTAAATCATGATTATAATTTTATATTTGCTCATGTAATTTTAATCACACACAAAATAATAATAGTAATGACAATACAATTGGGGGAAGTATATAGTTTTTAACCTTATTTTTAAAGGAAAACTACCTATATTAATTGTAGCAGCAATAAGAGTTAAAACAAACACTATGGTGTCTATATATATATATACATATATATACATGATATTGTAGGCAAATTAAAATAAGACTAAAAACACATAAAGGTACATGATACAATATACATATCTTAAAATTTTAAATACATAGCTTAGCTTTGAGAAGAATGATGGAAATCCCAAAGGTATTTAGAGTAGAATTAGGAGTGGTTAATGAATGTCGAGGATCCCTGCCAAAAACTCCTTTAAGGGTAAGCTATAGCCTCAGATGGGATGGGTAAAACTCTTGCTGAGCTGTGCACAGACTAGGACTTGGATTATAAACAAATGCTCATGAAGTTATGATGAATAAAGGGCTAACATATGTGCTCAATTACTGAGTCAAGAAGATAAAGGCAAGATTACATATTTCCATACACACATGTACACATACCACAGGGATCTAATAGAATTGGTACAGATTTACATATATGTGCCTAGTAGTTCCCATCAATGGTTGAATGGATAAATAAAATGTGGTATGTAGATGAAGTGGAATGCTCCAAGCAATAAAGAAAATTGGTTTCCCCAAACATAATACAATTTGGGTAAATATGGTGGATATTATGCTGAATAAAATATGATCAGCTCCTGAAAACAAATACTGTATGCCCTCACATTTATGAAATGATCTAAATAATAATACATGTGGTATTTATATAATCTGGTATCAGTTTAAGACTCCTAAGAGTGAAGAGATGAGGTTTAGCCTGTCAACCAAGTCAGAGCTTGGCCTCATTTGGAGGTGCAGAGGAGGTAAATAGCTTACTGCATGCCAGAAGAAGACATTCTCTGCTTTGTCTTCCTTGTGACAAGACTCATGGAGCTACCCTAGAGCCCTGGAGCTGGAGAAGCCACACGAAGACCCCTGCCAGCACTGAAATGCTTTGACTGCCACTGGATCCACAAGACTTTCCACAACTGACCTGTGATATTCCTGCATTAGGTGTCATTCCATGTGTTACATGAGTCCGAAGAGAAATTTACAAATTGGTTTCAGACATCTGATTTGGATTTGTTTCACTAGTCTACCCAGACTAACACATTGCTGGAACTAACATTCATTAATGAACCAGGCATTGGGAAGAAGAGTGGAAGAAGTGCACTTGATTATGTAGTAGTATGCTTTTTTATATAAATGGTAGCATATTTACAGTTAATACAGTTAACACTTTGGCTAGAAGGACCACATTAAATAATCCTATGATGTGAAGCTATCATAATATGACAGATATAATTGATGTAAGTAAGCTGAACATAGAGAAAAGTGATAAGTGAACTTGCCAAATTAATGCCCAGAAGCATTCTATTCTACAATCAGCCTCCTGCATAAGAGCACTCAGTTTTACGTGGTCTGTGAGCTGGAATGTCAGGCACTCTGTTTCATCCTCTGGCTCCTCATTCTGTTATGGCTCTTCTGATATCACAGAGGCTATTTGGATACAGGAAGCTCACTGTGAAAACGTCTCGGGGTCCACTCCTGAATCTGGCTGTTAGAAATCTGATTTCCTGTTCTCAGAGGGTTGATGTGATACCAAGTGTAATATAACATTGGACAGTATAACAATGAATTCTGTTAGCAAGTATTCGCAGGTGAATCCTACTAGTGCCTTCTCTCTAGCTTTTTATCCAGGAAAGGGTATTGAATAGGACTTTTAGAAACTTCGGCTAGAAGGACCACATTAAATAATGCTATACCTTCTCACCAAATTTTATTCTATCTAGAAACTGTTGAATGGGAACATGTCATAAAAAATAAAATAGAATAATACCAGAAATGAAAATTAATGTTAATAGGCTTCATACCAGTTTAGCATTTACATTTTTAGACCTTTCATGAATCACAAAATTGCAAGACAAAAAGTAGCATCAAGTTCAAGAGCAAACTCAGGGGCCTAGCAAAACAAAGACAAATAAGAAACAATGTTTTTAAAATTTTTTATTTAATTTTATTTAAAATTAAATAGATGTTACTTTACTGTTTTTGCATTCTATGAACATTTTTGTTGCTCCATATAGACCAAATTTTAAATCAAGAACCCCCTTTCCCCTGGTCAATGGTGCCCTGCTTAAAATATGGTCACTGCCTATGTCCCACTTTTGAACTTTTAAAGCAAAATCCATTTGTTGCTGAGTATTGCCTGGTTTGGATACACTCAATCTTCCCTGCAGGGCATTAGTTAACATCTGATATTTAACTTTACATGCTTTTAACTTGTGTAGTTTGGTTTGCTTTTTTCCCCATTACTAAGAGCATTGAATGCTCTCATTGTATAGTCTGTGGGCCATGTTCTGATTTTTTTGCCTTATAAAAATCATTGTGTTGAGGACTCATACAACTCATCACAATTGATCCATCCATCCATTGTGTCAAGCACATTTGTATATTTCTTGTCATAAACATTCTCAAGGCATTTTCTTTCTACTTGAACTCTTGGTATCAGATCCTCATTTTCCCCCTCCTTCCCTGCCCTAACAAACCATTGCTAATTTGTAAATTACTATTATCATGTCTTACACTGTCCAATGTCTCCCTTCACTCACTTTTCTACTGTCTGTTTTCTGAGGAGGGGGTTATATGTAGATACTTGTGATTGGTTCCCCCTTTCCATACCACCTTCTCCTTCCCCTCCTGGATTCCCTGTTTCCAGTTCTTATCTGTACCAGTGTACATCCTCTGGTCTAGCAGGATTTGGAAGGTAGAATTGGGATCATGATAGTGGCAAGAGAGGGGGAGTGGCATTAAACAAATAAGGAAAGTTGTATGCTTCATCTGGGCTACACTGCACCCTGACTGGCTCATTTCCCCATGACTCTTCTGTTAGGGAATGTCTACATATGAGCTTTGGGTCTCCACTCCACACTACCCCTCATTCATAATATATGTTTTTTTTTTTGTTATTTGGTGTCTGATACCTGACCCCATTGATACTTCAGGATCAAAAAGGCTGGTGTTCTGCTTCCATGTGGACTTTGTTGCTTTTCGGCAAATAGCCACTTGTTTCTCTTCAAGCTTTTAAGACCCCAGATGATATTTATTTTGATAACTGAGCACCATCAGCTTTCTTCACCACATTGGCTTATGCACCCATTTTATCTTTGGTGATTGTGTTAGGAATGTTCTGATCTCTTAAGTTTTCTTTCAATGCCGGGAGATGACTATAAAATGAAGTATGGATGAAATAAAGTAGTCCCAGCTACTGCATGGGGTGTACTCTGATGTATTAGGTGAAGCTCCTTGTAGGTGTGACAACTATTGGGCAGAATTTGGGTCCTGTGTGATTCCAATAATGTTATCATCATTGACTTCTTTATTGGTGGTTATATATAAGTTTTCCGTGAGGTGGGGTTTATGATAACTATGTCATCTAGGAGGGTGCGGTCACCAGGACTGCTCTGATCATTCCCATTAGGGTCTTGCAAGGGGACTGCTTTGGAGCCCAGAGGTTCATCTCTGTTTGGCTATAAATGTCATTGGCTCTCTGCTGTGCCGCCGTCCAGATTCTCTCCCTGTTTTGAGGGGACCGAGTAGTGAAGAGAATAATATCAATGTCGTGTCGGGTAAGACCATAAGACTGAGTGAGTACGATGCTTACGTTCATTAATATAGACATCTGTGTCAGAAGGAAAGGATGGCAAACGTTTCTCTTGAACAGATAAGTCAGAGGGAAAGGAGTATGTGCCTTACCTCAATCTTCTGTCCCCGCCACCTCACAGAGATAATAAAGAGGAGCAAAGTCGGCATGGACAAGTCATGGGTAAATAGAAGGGCTTTTTGAGCTGGGACTTCTGAACATGAATGGGTAAGGGGCAGAGACCGATGTAGCAGGGGGAGGGTAGGGGTTATCACAGAAGATGGCCATGGTGGGAGGAGGGTTGGTGATGAGGAAAACTGGGAGAGGTGGGGGACAAAGCGGGAAGGAACTGGTAAGGAGAAGGGGCCAAAAATGGCGCTGGAGGGGTTTGGGCAGACTGCAGGGACAGTGGCTTCTGGTAAGGTGCTGTGGTCTGAAAGATCAGAGGAATTTGCATTATCTAGAAGGGGAATTTTATTTTTCTTCTTTTTTAACCCTAACCCTAGAAGGGGAACTTTCTCCTGGGTTTGCAGGAACTGAAGAGTAAGGCAATCTTAACAGAGGTAAGGATGTGAACCAAAAATAAAGAAGGCCTGCAAATAGGGTGCATCCAAAATCTTATGGTTTAATTTACAGATATAGTCTCAGAGAATTTTAAAATTGAGACCACTACCTAGTGGCCATTTTGAATTTTGAGGCCATTTATACCTAGGTCACATTTTATTACATTAAAAAATATATTAAAGCATAACATTATATGCTCACTTTCCTGATATGATCACTGACGACAAATATTTGCATAAACTCATGTGGTGAAGAAAGTGGATGGTGCCCGGCTTTCAAAAGATATAGCATCTAGGGTCTTAAAGGCTTGAGGAAACAAGCGGCCATTCAGCTCAGAAGCAACAAAGCCCACATGGAAGAAGCACACCACCCTGTGTGACCAGGAAGTGGTGAAGGGATCCAGTGTCAGGCATCAAAGAACTAAAATTAAGTCATTATTAATGAGAGGGAGTGCAGATTGGGGACCCAAAGCCCATCAATAGGTGCAGAAGGGTTGCAGGGAGATGAGCCAGTTAAGTTACAGTGTAGTAACAATGAAATATGCAACTTTCCTCTAGTTCTCAAATGCTTCCTCCCTCCCACTATCATGATTGTGCCACACAGGTCTGACTGGATCAGGGGATGTACAGTGAAGTTGGAAACATGGGGAATTTAGGATAGATGATCCCTCATGTCTAGTAGTAGGAATGGTGATACCAGGAGGGTGGAGGGATGGTGAAATAGAAAGGGGGAACCAATTTCAGGGGACTACATATAACCTCCATTCTGGGCCACAGACAACAGGGAAGTGAGGGAAGGGACACATTTGACAGTACAATATGAAAAAATAATAATAATTTGTAAATTACTAAGGGTTCATATGGGAGGCAGGGAAGGAAAGGAAATATAGAAGAGGTGATACTGGGGGCCTAAGTGGAGGGAGGATGCTTTGAGTGTGATGATGGAAACAAGTATGCACATGTGGCGTGCATGCAATTGATGTATGTATAGATTAGGATAGGAGTTGTATGAGCACCTAATAAAATGATTCATTAAAAAGAGGGGGGGGGGAGGGGGAACTTATACCAAGGGCTCAAGTGGAAAATATTTAGAAATGAATATGGCAATACGTGTACAAATATGCTTGATACAAATGATGTATTGAATGTTACAAGAGCTGTAAGAGCTCCCAATAAAATAATTGGAAAAAATATATCAGTCATTCAATTTCTATGATTAATTGAAGACCCAGCAATTTCTGATTTGGAATCAGGCATTCCAGGGCTTTCCTTCTGGGGGGTGGTTTAGAATCACATCCTATGATAGAAGGGTTTCAGTGAATAGTCTAAGCTTCCAAGAAGGAAAACATACTTCAAAGAGTGTCCCCTTTAAATATGTTAACCCTGAATCCTACGAAGGTTAGCAAAACAGACAAGCCCAAAGGACAAAAGAGTTGTCTGACTTAGCTTGCAACTTTCTGATAAACCAAATGAAAACAAACAGAAAGGCCAACCTTGTGAGTAAGCTTATTCCACCCGCCCAGGTTTTCGCTGCTACATAGGTGGAAGGTCTCTAACCGCAGATGTAGAGGCCTCTTTCAGGCGCCCACTCAATGTATTCCCACTCTTCTGTCTGAGAATGGATCACCATTATGCAAGAAATTTTAGAGACCAGACCAAGCGAAAGTATCCGTTTACACACTTGACTTTGGGGAATGGGACCTCCAGGACTATATTCAAACTAGAGGAATTTCAAAGGAGGAAGGGTGCAAGGAAGTGGGGTAGTCGTGTGGAGGGACGTTAAAGCTGCCTGAAACCAGAGGGCCAGCCACATGAAAGGACAAGGTGTAAACAGAAAACTCTGATGAGGCAGAAAAGAGAGAGAAAAAGTGAAGCAGTGCTACCACTGAGCTGAGCTGCTGAGAAGTTACGATATTTGTTGGACCCTAAGACACACTTCCCCGCCCCCCTCAAGTGGGGGAAAAAGAGGGTGCATCTTATGGTCGAAAGGTGTGGTAACCAGAACATTTGTTTATGATCCCATGCACCCACTGACTGTCCACTGCTGCCTGTTGTTTGCACGCTGTGGATTGCGGTGTATTCAGGAGAAGTCCCACCTCCTGGAGTCTCCATGTCAGTCAGATCACATGATGGCCACAGCTCACACTTCTAAGTCTTTCCTCATTTGTTAATGAAAGTGATGATGGTTCTTAACACCACTGTTGAGTTTATGTTGTTAGATCTTACTTATTTTGCTTTATTTTAATAATTAGCTTAGTATACTGGTACTATTTGGTTCAGAATATTTTTTCTTGTTTTCCTGCTCTAAAAACTGGATGTGTCTTATGGTCAGGTATATGCTATGGTCTGAAAAATATGGTAGGTGGGGGCAGAGATAGAGGAGACCCTGATATGGTGGATGTGGAACAGAGCAGCCGTGGGAAAGGAGCTAAGAGAGAGGTAGACAAAGAAACCAAACCCCCTTTGTTTTTTAGCCTTTGAGGAGTAATTTATCACTGAATCTCTAAAAGTACTGTACATTCTCCTGACTGGAAAGTTTGAATGAGCCGACAAATACAGCCATTTTACTGGAATAGAGGTTCTTTGGTGGGCAGGAAGACGGTGGAAACAGACATTTCTAAGTGGCTGAGAGCTGTTCTTCACTCAGTTGGATCTATAAGAACTTTGGTTCTTATAGGGTTCTCAGGTCTCCTAAATTGATAGAACTCATGCGGGAATCTGATTGAGTGGATCTTTTAAGCTAAGCATAAGCATGCCATGTAAATAAACAATTCCATTGAGTATATAATAAATATAAATGCATAATTCATAAAGACACATGCACAAAGACTATTTGTTGATATTTTTTTCATTTTTATAATGGCTAAAAATTGGAAGCATACTCAATGTCAACAGTAGCTCAGAAATGTAAATTTTTGTACAATTTTTCTGGAATGAGCAATGGGAATAAGCACTTTTCCCATATGTTAGTCATGTTCTTCAATCAGAGTAACATGGAAACAAGCAAAGAAACAAACAGAAAACTTACTATTTCTTGGTTTTCTTCTGTCCCAGAATGTTTGTGCCCCTCCACATGATCCAGAATGGTTCAACACCATCCTTATTGAAAGCAGTACTTAGGAAGACACATAGTGGAACGTGATGGTAAATTTGTTTTTTTGTTTTTTTTTCTATTTCTTTTTTGTTTTGTTTTGTTTCATTTTGGGGGGCATCACTGTCCTCTGATGGGAGTGGGAGGCCCAGCCTTGCTCCTGGAGAGGTAAATTTGTTTTAAAGAAGGTTGAATTAAAAATGAGCCAAGGAATACAGCTATTTTAGCGCAGATCCACAGGAAAAGATTTGGCGTATTATTCCCCCAAAGAGTTACTGTCTTAGAAACTCTCCGAGGGTCACTGTGAATCAGCATTGGCTCAATCGAAGTGAGTTTGAGAGTGACATGGTGTCCTAGAGAGAGGGTGAAGGCCAGTGATATTCAGTGTGACTTTTCTAGTCAAATCATTAACTCTCAGCAAAAAGGCCCTTTCTTGCCTGTATCTGGCAAGATAAGGTCAGGGAAGATAATGACAGGATTTGTCTGTGGGTGACTCTGAGCAGGATTCCCTGGAGTAGTCCCCTGCTGTGTATAACATGACTCCTCTGGGAAGTAGCAGGAGGGATCTTAGTACCAGTAAGAACCAGGGGTGGAGTGTGCCCTCTGGACCCAAGATCTCTGTGAAGTGAATCTTCAGGACCCAGAAGTCAGCTGTACCCTCAGAGGAGCAGCAGCAGAACCAGGAGCCAGAGTCTGGACAGAGTGAGGAATTTCCCACAGAGCAAGTAAAGACAAGTGTTTTGTATGTGTGTGTGTGTGTGTGTGTGTGTGTGTGTGTGTGTGTTTTATTCAGGGAAGTGTGTTTATTGACTAATAGAGCTGAAGCCTTTGGTTTGAGGCTGATAGCAGGGTGATATGTCCTTGGTCATTTATTAGCAGACTCAGCAGAACTTTGAAATATGTCCTGACAAACAACTCCACACTGACCAATTGCTACTGGTATGACAATTTGTCTACTTCAATAAATATTTTAGTCTTGTTTTGTCAATGAGTTCTTATTGGCATTGCAATGGATATTTGAAACCAGGGAGATAACATAGGGAATATTAATTCAGTTAACACAGAGCATATATATGTGTATGTATGTATGTACACACACACACACACACATATATGTGTGTGTGTGTGGGCCTCCTCAGAATGACAACCCAGTAATCATGTTGAATAAATATATGGGAAGAAATGATTGAGGAACTTAATATCAGCAGGCAAAATAAGGCCAGAAGTTGACTGTGGAACAGGTCATCAATTTTTCATAGTCCTACATATTAAAATTGGAAGAAAATTGAAACAAGTGTACCTGAGTCAACATACGTATCATGAGTATGTCTTCTCTGAATTTTAAGAAATCCTAGAAATAAGTTTGACACATAGAACTCTAGACCAGAACAATTGTAGATGATATCAAGAATATAATGAATTAAAAACTAAAGCCTATTTACAATAAAAGAAATAAAGAACCCATCGAGCTGGATATCAGAAGACACCCTGAAACTTGCTTTTATATGTAGTTAAAGCACACAAAATAAATGATGAATTCAAAATGCTGAACATAATTTTCCAAGGGGTGGTTGAAGAAGATAAAATATGTGACAAAATGTACAAAGACCTGATGTTCAAGGTCAAATAAAGAAGAGCACCCAGCAAAACTCAAATGAAAGAAAAGAAGAAAAATTTAAGCCTTGCTTGCTCAAATAAAGGATTTCTTGGGAAAACTACTAATGGACATAGGAACACAAAAAGATAATTAAAAGAATAAATAGAGAGAGTCACAGTGACAAAAAGTACCAAAAGTTTTTACAGTCAAAATTTCTAGAGGTAGCCTAGGATCAAGACTATAGGGAAAGAAGTTAAAAAATGCAGTTTGCCATAAAGGCAGCATTAAAACCAAGATGTAAGGAATTGGTGGAGTGAATTGAGATATTTTGACAATCTGTGATAGCACTGAAAGAATTCCCTCATCTATGCCAATAATCCTCACAACCAGGCCAACAGGCAACATCATAATTAGAGGAGGAAAGATTGGAGTTGTCAAGGATTTCATCTTGCTCTAATGGCATTTAAGACTCATGGAAGCAGATTAAGAAGTCAATTGGCATATTGCACTTTGCAAAACCTGCTACACAGAACTTATCTAAAGTGTTGAAGGGTAAGGATGTCCCTCTGAGGACTAAGGTGCATCTGACCCAAGATATAGTTTCTTCAAATTGTGCCCCCCATCCATTTGAAAGATGTACATTGAATAAGGAAAACTGAGAAGACATTGATAGATATGAATCATGGTACTGGACAACATTACAAGGACCACAGACTGCCAGAAGAACAAATCAATCTGCTTTGGAAGAAGTAAATTCAGAATGTTCCATAGAAGTGATGATGGTGAAACTGTCACATGTTTGGGCAGGTTACAGAGAGACCAGTTCCTGGAGGAAGACATAGTTCTTGGTAAAGTGAAAGGGCAGCAGAGAAGAAAACCCCCCAAAGATGGACGGACACACTGGTTAAAGCCCTGGGCTTGAATTGTGCGGATGGCAGAAGACCAGGCAGAATTTTCTTCTTCTGCATACAGGCCTGCTTTGAGTTGGAATGAACTTGATGACACCTAACATCAACACAACATGGAACAGGGTAGAACTACCTCAGAAGTTGTTCAGGGTGGCAATGTTCATAGGAACATATGCTTTTCTTTGCCTCTTTCTTTCTTTTTTTTTCCCAGTGTTTTGTTACGATTTGGCAAAAGTTTATAGAGCGCATCCTATTCAACAAGTCATATATATGCTGCTCCCTGCCATTGATTTCAACCCCCACTAGCAGTCCTCATCACACTTTTTCCCGGTGATTTCCATCTCTCTATTGTTCCTTTGTATTCTTTCTTGTTTTCTGAACAGTGCCCTTAAGCAAGTGGTGTGCCATTTTCATCTCAAATATGTAATTGTTTTAATAAGTGAATACCTCCCTGGTAGAACTGTTCACCTTAGAGATGTTCTATTGCTTGACTGACAGTTGAGTTCAGTTTCAAGCTTCAAGGTGACAAGGACTATACTACTGGGATTTTCACCTGTCTCTTTCCAATCAGACAGCCTGTTTTTTTTATGATTTTAACTTTGAATCTATATTTTTCTCCAGTTCTTTGCAGTATCTTCTAATGGTATCTTTTTCAGAACAGTAACTAATGTCAGGGAGGCACCATTTAGATCACCGGTTCTCAATGTGTGGGTTGTGAGCCCGTTCGGGATTGAATGACTTTTTCACAGGGGTCACCCGATTTACAACAGTAGCAAAATTGCAGTTATGAAGTAGCAAGGAAAATCATTTTGTTGTTGGGGAGTCAGCACAACATGAGAAACTGTATGAAAGGGTCAAAGCATTAGGAAGTTTGAGAACTGCTGATTGAGATCTTCTGCCTTACTGGTCACGGAGATAGATGTGTGTGTGTTTAGTCCATTGGAGTAATTGTTTCCCTGTGTCTTTCTCATTTTCTTCATTCTCTTTTGCTCATAACAGATAGAGAACAATGTTTGTTGTTTGAGCTGGGTCTGGACCAGGCAGCCCCCATGTCCCAGTCTCTCAGGAAGACAGATGACCTGCTGAACTCTGCAACCCCTCTTCCCCAGCACCCCAGAAAGCAATTTATCTCTCCAGGCTGGGTTCGTGTAGCCCCTTTCCCAACAGTCAAGGGAGCAAGTTTGAAAATAACAATATGATTTCTCAAGGTTCACATCCTGACTCAAGATCCCACAGCTGCACCAATAAAAAGCTTCCCTTCCTCTTGTCAACATATGCTTCTTTGGATGAGGCCCTATATATGTCCCACAGCCTTACTGCCAGGCACAGCTTCCCTAGCCTGATTTTCTGGGTTGCTGAACTCACCCAGGAGTATTCCCCTTAATAGAACCATCCTCTGCCTCACGTTCTTGTCTGAACTCCCTCTCTCTCTCTGTCCTGAGTCTCTGTCTCCATCTCTCACTTGTATTTTAGGCAGGAGCTAAGTGGAAGGCAGTACATGCAGACTGAGTTGCACCAATTAATGTCGGTGTTCCTGTAGACCTGATGCTCCAGACCTAGAGAGAAGATTGCTTCTCTTAAGAAGAGTGGATAATATAAGCAAACTGTTAGCCTTTGGGCTGGCAGTAAAGTGCTTTAACCACAACATTTTACACATATGATTTGTGTAATTAAAAAATCTCATATTTCACGACAACTATAATAAAAATATCAGTTTTCAAAGAAGCAACATTTCATTCTAGTATCAAAACACTGTTTATCTTGTAGGTCACAGAGTGAAAGAAGACTGTTAATGATATTTGAGACAAAGTTTTGACAATGGTGTTAAGGAATACACACACACACATTTCCAGTAACTAGAATGGTTAAAAGAGCTTTGGTAGGTTGCACATTAGAATTTTACTCAAGTGGCCTGAAGTTCAAGATCACCAGTCAATCCAAGATGAGACTTTCTATTCCTATAATGATCTACAGTCTCTGAAATGTAGCGCAGACACCTACTCTGTCCTACAGAGGTGCTGTGAGTTGTAATTGACTCAATGCTAGTAAAGGCCTGGTTAGTAAAGAGTGATGGTACAACTGTGGGAATGAGGCATTAGACTAACTCCCAGGTCACAACCACCAATTGCTTCTCAATAGAAGAATGAAGTTCTCTACTGCCGTAAAGTCTCAGAAACTCTGTGCAGCCAGGGCTACTATGAATCTGAATCAACTGGATGGCAGTGGTTTGGGGTTGAGTTCCCGTGGCTTTCACCAACTTCTTTGCATTGATTTCAACTCACAGTGACCATATTGATTGAGAGGAACTGTTCCATTAAGCTTCTCAGACCATAACTCTTTATGAGAGGAAGTCTGTCACAGAAAGGATGATGATTGTGAATTGCTAACTTTGCAGTTAATAGCATTGAATACAACCTAGCACACCACCAGGATTCCTTAATGCATGGTAAATATAATTCAAATGAGCATCTATCAGAGACATCAATGCTGCCTTATAGACTTCGCAGGGGACAAAGGGAAATTCTGACACTGAGCAGCAAAGAGAAAAGGCAATCAGCCAATGGTTGACTTCCATGTTAAACCTATGTTGTTCCAATTTCTATTTCTCCAGAGAAATCAACCAGTGAAGAAAAAGATCTAGCAAAATAATTAGTCCCTTCTCTAATGTTTGTGGGTTTCCTTAGGGAAATGGAGTCAATATACAAATAATGTCAGTTTTGCCAACATTATTTAATCTAGGAGGCAGGGAGACACATTGGAAGAGCAACTCTTCTGCTATAGGTAGGCTTTTTAAAACGTATATTATTCTGTGGGTATTCATAATCATACAGCTCTATTTACTTGTGTTTTCTCTCTAACATGCTTTAGAACTTTATGTATTGTTGTGATAAATCACCAGCTAGAAGAAATGACAATTACACTGAAAGCATAGACATTTAGTATCTTAGGTAATGTTACTTATAAAAGGAATTGTGCAATTATCATGTAAAATGTGGGCATCAAGTTATATGGTATGACATACTCTGGGATCCATTACTTAATAGAAATGATATGATATGAAATGATACAATATGATTTCATATAAGTTTATAGTTTGACCTATATTAGAAATGGTGACATATAGGACATTTTAACCTTATATGATTTTAATAACACTTTTTGCAGCAGAAAAAATAAGACCAAGAACTATTAAGAAATATGGTTCAGGGCTGAGCCCCAGTGGCGTAGAGGTTATGCGCGGGACTGCAGCCCACTGGGATGGAGGTTCGATTTCAGCTCCACAGAGGAAAGGCTGGGCCTCATACTCCCACCACCTGAGGGCAGTGATGCCCAAAAACAAAACAAAACAAAACAAAAAAGAAATATGGTTCAGGATAACTCATTTAAAAACTGCTGAAGCTACAATATGAATTCAACAGGTTAATGTTAAAATACATGTTTTGATGAGTACACTATCATTAAAATTATTTCCTTCTGTAAAAAGTCTGAGTGATATATGTTATTATCCCTATCCATGAGTGGCAGAATAAATTATCATTACTCACAAAGGATACACTGTAGGCCAAACTAGGTAATTCTTATCAAGCACTTAGATCAGATCTTGGCATAATGAGCAATACATAAATGGCCATTAATTAAGAAAGTGAATGATAAAACTGCAACTCATATCAAAGAATTTATATAAAGAGAACAACATTTCAGAAACAAGTAACTACAAAGCCCCAGAATTTACTCTGTGTTAGGAATACAGCTGTTTAATTGAAACATCAAACTGCTTTGTTTGGTTTAGTATCAAGGAGTCCAGGTGGTGCAGTGTTTAAGCGATGGATTGCTAACCTAAAGGACAGAAGTTCAAACTCACCTGTTAATCCGTGGAATCAAGATGTGACCTATTGTTTCTGTAACGATCACAGTCTTGGAGACCCTTAGGGACAATTGTATTCCATTATGTAGTTCTTCTATGAATCCGAATCAAGTTGATGGTGGTGGAGAGTCTCTCACTTTGGTGTGATCTTTGATTGGTGATTAGGTATATCCTTTAGCCCAACATAGCCTTGTGCATATATGGTACAATTAATCTTATTAAGCATAAATTTTTGTATCAATAATTGCTGGAAAGAAGCAAGCAAACTAACTGTGAAAACAGTCTGGAAGCCATATGTGACCTCCTCAGGCTCCTGTGCCTATTTCTAGAAATGTGACTGAGGTCAGACATGCCTCTATTCTCCATCCTTCACCATTTTTTGCTTTATACTGATGCCAATCATCCTTCCCACTATAGTCTATTAACCCCCAGTTTCTACTTTTCTGCTAGGCACAACAATACATTGCATTGGCAACACAAACTCACTGAAGGTGCTCACTATTAAGAAGTGTATTTAAGAAATTAGCGGGTTATAATCCATTTGAGAAATGTTTAAGGTACACTTGTTCAGTAAGGGCAGTTTCTTCCTCTGCCTTTTGACCTGGTCTCTGCTGGCAGTCTCAACCCAAAGGGGATTAGCTTTATTTTTGTGGTCCAGCAAAACTCAATTCCCTTAATTAAGTGACCCACTCCACAAGCCTTCTTCTTGCCATAGAGCACTCATCCCTACTTGCTCTCTGAACTGGGACGTCTATCATTCTGTGTTGTGTTGTGCTGGTTCTGTTATTGCTGCTCCTCTGTTCTTCACTGGTGTCAGAACCCTTCTCCTGAATCACGGAAATTCAATGCACAGCGATCTTGGGTCCCAAAGGATGTTCTTCACTCTGGGTTCTTCTCTCTTGCTGGTAGTGAGGTCCTCTATTCCTGCTTCGAGGATGACTATTTCTTATCCAGCAAGATAGCAATCACGGTCACGCAGGTAATCACCATTCACTGCTGAATCCTACTTAACTCTAGTGAGTATCTTCTCCAACATTTTTTACCCAGACCCATTAGGAAAACAAAGTTGTTTAGTGGAAGTAAAAAGGCTATGGCTATTAGAGCCATAGGAAATAATCCACTGCATTGCTCTTTCAAACCTAAATTACGAGGGGAGAACGACATTTAAAAATGTTGGGTGCCACATCAGAACTATGATTAAGTACAGATAAAGCTAAATTAAAAGTAATGTTGTATAAATCCAAATGAAACATATGTTAAGGCCATTTATATGCAAAAGTCATCCTTCACAACCCATCCATAATACAGATTCTCCTATAGAATCAAAAGTGCATGCATTTTAGTTGTTGTCACTAAAGCCAGTAATTTTTTTCTCTTCTTGCCGGCAGTATCATTCACCTCTGGCTCTCGCTGACAAAATGTAACTCCTGGTGACACAGCGAGATGAGCATTGGGTTGCTAGCTACAAGGTGAGTGAATTCCAGTCTCAGAAACAGAAGGGGCGGTTCTACGCTGCCCATTTGACTTTCTTGAATGAAAGCTGAATGGAATCATGTTTTTTTGTTTTGTTTTGTTTTGTTTTGGGGGCATCACTGCCCTCCGGTGGTGGGAGTAGGAGGCCCAGCTTTGCTGCCGGATTTGAACCTCCAACCCAGTGGGCCGCAGTCCCGTGCAAAACCACTACGCCACCGGGGCTCAACTGGAATCATGTTGTTATATCCCCAATCTATGGACAACTAGAAGACCTGAGAAGAGAGAGCAGTTCAGGAAGTTCTGGTGGTTACATTATGGAATGACATGGGGTTAGTGTTCTTTTGAAGGATCAGCCCATGTTTAAGCATTCCCTTAAAAACAGTTAGCTGAATGTAAAATACTATACCCCTTGAATACTCACTTAAGCTAAATGGGGGTAGGACAGGACCGCACAGGGTATGGGTTTAGGGTGGGAGGGCCAGCTACCTGACTGCTGCTTATTTCTATCTTTCCCTAGGACGAGCCCCTCTTCTGAAAACCAGTAGTGTATCTCTAAGATAAAGAGCCCATATTTTAAGCAGAACACCATTGACTGGGGGTGGGCATTCTCGATTAAAAAGTTGGTCCATATGGAGCAACAAAATTTTTCATAGAACACAAAAATAGTATTGTAGCATATTTATTTAAATTTTAAAACACCACAGGACATTGTTAAATTGTTAAAAAGCGGGATGTGTGGTCACCTTACTCTAAGGGTAGGATATTTCTTTCCCTTCTACATTCTTGGATAAGGGACATTGACTTTATTAGAGTGCTGGATTGAGTTAATTGAAAAAATTTTAAATACTGAGTAACCAGCTATATGTAAATATGTTTACATTGTACAAAAAAGAGGCAGGTGTCTTTCTTTCCATTTGATATGCCCCAGTGCCAATAAACTGTATAGGGGGGAAATTGTACCAATGTTGTTTGGTTGAGATGACTGCAAATTCTTGGGTAGGAATTTAAACTCCAAACCATATGCCAGGCTGTCTGAATCAAAGGGTACTTATCTAGCGTTCCTACAATCTTCATCTTTAGAGATGTGAATTAACTTTATACTTGGGAATTAACCATTGGACTGGTGGTTAGCAACATAACAGCTATCAGGCTGCCAGAGCTCCTTAATAAAAATTTGGTTGGGAGGAAAAAGATTAAAAAACAAACGAAGGTAATTGTGGTGATCTTAGTTTTCATAACTTGTTCCTTTCTCTGTGTCAATATCTCACTTGTACTCATAAAATGATGGATAAGAAAATTCTTCAGTTCTGTAGGGTCACTTTAGGTTAGGGATTGGAATCACTTAAATGGTAATAATTTTAGTTTGGCTCCTAAAAGAAGTGGAAGAGTGACTTGGGAGATGAAAGATGAAAGCAAAATGCATGGAATGAAGAGGGAGAGAAGGAAAAGGCAGCAAGAAAGACAGAGCTTTCAGTGTTATGAGAGCATTTCCAAAGTCGAGGTGATTGAATGTTCCAAGATTGAAGAGGACTAGAAATAACGTGAGAGAAAAATACTGAGGAAACAGAGAAAGCACTTGGTAAGAAGTCAGTACTGTAAGCTTAATTTCTTTCATTCTACCATAACCCAATGTAAAAAGGTCCAATCTTCTATCCAAGGAAATATGAGGAGAAACTTCACTACTGTGAGTGAATTCATTCTTCTGGGACTGACCAATCGCCGGGAACTACAGATCATCCTCTTCCTGCTCTTCCTGGCAGTTTACCTGGTCACCGTGGCAGGGAATCTGGGCATGATTATACTCATCCAGCTCAATGCCCGGCTCCACACACCCATGTACTTTTTCCTGAGTCACTTATCCTTTGTGGACCTGTGCTTCTCATCCAATGTGACTCCAAAGATGCTGGAGATTTTCCTGGCAGAGAAGAGAACCATTTCCTACCCAGCTTGTCTGGTGCAGTGCTACTTCTTTATTGCCTTGGTCCACGTGGAGATTTACGTCCTGGCCGTGATGGCCTTTGACAGGTACATGGCCATCTGCAACCCTCTACTGTATGGCAGCAAAATGTCCAAGAGTGTCTGCACTTCCCTCATCACAGTTCCCTATGTGTACGGGGCTCTCACTGGCCTGATGGAGACCATGTGGACCTACAAGCTTGCCTTCTGTGGCCCCAATGAGATTAATCACTTCTACTGTGCTGACCCCCCATTGATTAAGCTGGCTTGTTCTGAAACTTACAATAAGGAGACATCAATGTTTGTTGTGGCTGGCTGCAACCTTTCCTTTTCCTTCCTCATTGTTCTTATCTCCTATCTTTATATTTTCCCTGCTATCCTGAGGATCAGATCTACAGAGGGTAGGCGCAAAGCTTTCTCTACCTGTGGCTCCCATCTGACCGCAGTCACCATATTCTATGCGACTCTCTTTTTCATGTATCTCCGACCCCCCTCTGAGGAGTCCGTGGAGCAGGGTAAAATGGTGGCTGTGTTTTACACCACAGTGATCCCCATGTTGAACCCCATGATCTACAGTCTAAGGAATAAAGATGTGAAAGAGGCATTAACCAAAGAGCTTTTGAGGAAAAAAATGCTTTCTTAATGAATCTCACTTTTCTTTGTTCCCTCCAATTTTTTTTCTAGACTCTTTGTCAAGATTTAAGACAGAACTGAGGTGAATGAGAAATACAGTACAGCAGGTAGAAGTCCACCTTTTTTTTTTAATTCTCCCTTCATAATGTGAACCTATAGAATAAAACTTGGATTTAAAAAAAAATCACGTTTGTAGTAGTCATTCATTTTGTTGACTAGTTGTTTTCAATTCTTTGAATTTTGGACTCTTTGTAGAAAATGAAGTCTGTTACTATTAAAGAGAACCAGATGTATCACTTTCTACTTGGACATTTCTTTCTCTGTAACCTATTTCTTGTGTTGCTAGATGTTTGCTGTTCTTACCTCTTTTTCTTCTCATGGCCCCAATCCAGACTTCAGGGTACCTCGACTTTAGTGAGGTGACATGGAAAATAGCCCTAAGTCACGGTACAAGGGATGGATAATGATTTGTTTTGTAATCTGCCTTGGTGCTTCCGTGGCTTAAGGATTTGCCAGGTCTCTGGTACAAACCACCAGCTGGAAGAAGAAAAGATAAGGTTGACTGTGCACCAGTACGGGGCACAATCTCTGCAGCTCTGACCCGCATTTTTCTTCTGCTTGGTTGGGTCACGGTGTGTTGGAAGAAACTCATGGTGGTGTGTGGTTTGTGACACCCTGGTGCTGTTTCTATCTACGGCATGAAGTCGCCCCTTTTGACTAGTATAGATATTAATTTAGCACACTTAAAACATGCAGAAACATAGAAAGTGGGTATCTCAAACCTTTAACGAAATCACATTTGAAACTGTGTTCGTCTAGTCCTTTTAATTATCTTTCTAAATAGAAGTGTATGTTTCAATTTAAAATATTTAAAGTTATTATCTAAAATACTTTCTGTGAACTACTTTCATAATTTTGACTATTAAACAATGCATATGCTCACAAAGAAATAAGTAATCTAGTTTCTCTTCTCCCTACACTCATATTCTGTGCATACCATCTTTTTATGCTTGCCTTTCTGAAAATTACCTGCATATTAAAATTTATATATTTATGTCTTTTTATTCATTTTTTGTTTGTTTTCAAAGTCATTTTATTGGGGGCTAACCCAACTCTTATCACAATCCATATATACATCTATTTGTATGTCAAGCACAATTGTACATTTGTTGCTCTCACTATTCTCAAAAAGTTTGCTTTCTATTTAAGTCATTTTTAATAGGAGACATTACTAAGCAGTATTAATAAGAATTATCTCTTGGGATCTGTATACCAATTATTTCATTGTCCCCACATCTACTACTTCCTTCTTACTTTTTCAGGATAGTTGCATTTGAAAAATTTTAAATGATAGTTCATGTTAAATTTAATGGCTATCTCACTAGGAATCTGAGGAGTTAAGTAATGCTTTATGAATATGATTAATATTGAATGGCCAGGTAAAAGTGAATGCCAAACTCTACTGAAAGGATATCAGTGAACTGTTTCTGAGCAGCATATATTTGTGACAACAATAGGGGCTATGAGTTGGGCTTCTAACAGTTGGGCTGCTCTGAGGAAGAAAGCCACGACTTTCTATTCCCATATAGAGTTAGCATCTCAGAAATCCACAAGGGCACTTCTACCCTGACCTATAGGGTCACTATGAGTGAGAATTGATTGGATGCCAATAAGTTCTTTTAAATGCAAAATCAATATGCCCCTATAAAATAAAATATGCCAATACGTTTTACCTTTATTCAACACATATTTATTGATTAAACACTGTTGTCAAACAGGTGATTAATCTATCCCTCCTGTACTCCAACATAGCACCTGGGTTTTTGTTTGAAAACTGTGCAGTTTTAAACTCGTGGAAAGGCAGGTGGTTCTAATCTTGCAGGCACTGTGCAGAAAGAGACTTGGCTACATGTTTCCATAAAGTTTACCGAGTAGGAGGAATTGTTTTACTTTGTCCTTAGGATGGCTATGTGTACAAATCTATTTGAAGACACATCACAAGATCAATGTATCTAGTTTTATGTTTGCATAAATTATAAATCCCATAACTGTGTGAACTCCTTTAAATCAAGAAGTAATATTTTTGTCGTTCTGTACTGCATTAAACACAAGCCTGGTGTGGGAAGGAGACAGGCCAGTCAAGGTGCAGTGAGGTGGCGATGAAGCATAAAATTTTCCTATAGTCCCTAATTTCCTCCCCCTTACCAACATGGTCCCAATTCTATCTTATAAGTCCAGCTGGAATGGAGGAGGTAAACTGGTTGAGATGAGAACTGGAAATATGGGGAACCCAGTGCAGATGAACCCCTTGGGATCAGCAGTAAGAGTGGAGCTACTGGATGGGTGGAGGGCAAGTGGGGTGGAGAGGGGGAGCCAACTACAAGGATCTACACATCTATCGGAATTACAGACAATCAAGGAATGGATGAGGGGGGACATCAGGCAATATATGACAAAACAATAATAATTTATAAAGTATTGAAGGTTGATGGGGGAGGGCATAGCAAGAACAGAGGGGAAAGGATGAGTATCTGATATCAAGGGCTCAAGTGGAAAAGCAGATATTTGGAGAATGATGATGGCAGCAGGCATGTGAAGGTTCTTTGCACAATACATGTATTTATGTATTGTGCAAAGCTATTTATCAGCCCCCAATAAAATGATTTATAAAAACAGGATTGTAGCTGAGCTCTGATGGCACAGTGGTTGTGTGCAACACTGTGGCCCACAGAGTTGACGATTCAAATGCAGCAGCAGCTGTCCAGGAGCAAGTCTGGGCTTCCTACTCTCATCAGGGCAATGATGCAAAAAGAAAAAGAAAACAGGACTGAACTTTTAAGTCAGTATATACTATGATATATGTAATATAACTATAAACAATATAAATCTTAATATGACTAGTACAATCATGCATGCTTCTTTCATGAAATGTTAATACTCAGATAATTTTAGGCTTTATATGTAGAGTTAAAGTATTTCTATAAAGCTCAATGGTCTAAAGCCTAAAAAAAAGGAAATATAAATTTTTCCTCTAATAGTCTCATCCAAAGCATATCATACTACTGCCAATTAGGATTTTTCCCTTTGAGGGTGTTTTCTCTTTGGGGGTTGCACTTCTAATTGCTTCTTCTTTACACATTTGGGATTTCCCTGAGATCATTGTGGATGTCAATAACTTGGGTATAAATTCTCCAGTATTGACCAGAAGTTGATCTTTGGGGTCACCAAGTGACCCTCAAGAAGACACCCATCTTTTCACAGGTAATGCAGGAAATACACTTGCTTATCAGGTTGAATATTATTATTCATATATTAGATTTTGTTAATTTTAGATGGCTGTGAGTTGACATTGTTTGAGGGATACGTTGCATAATTTATTTGCCAGAAATTCATTTACTTAGTAGAAAATAGTTGTTCCTAGATCTATAGTTCACTTTTAAGATATTTGAAAGTAGAAGTCCATTGTTAGGATCTCCAACAAATGGTTTTCCATTTTCCCAGCAAAAAAACTTTTGGAATTTGTCTATTTTTCTAACGTGGTCATTCTTTATAAGGAAAGAAGAAGTTGCAAAAAAAGTCAGCAATGTAGCTGCATTGTCAATTTTCTTTTAAGTAAAATGTTTATAGAATCTTTTACTTTTGACCTTTAAATAAAAGAAAATGCTGCCTGTTTGTGTCATTTTTTTTTAGAGCTGAGAGTTTTGGTCTGAATGTCTTAGTCCTTTTTGATTCTCTCATTTTATAAGATTTTGAAGTCTTCATGTTGACTTGTTCCTGTCCACAGTGTGCCTTTTCACAAGCAATATTTGCTCTCATGAGGCATTTCTACCCCTGAATATCATTCTTGTTTTTGGCTTTCAGCCACATTCTTTAAATGAAGAGTCACTCCTGATAATACCAGAAGAACTAATCTGGGACAATGACCTTTTAATATTAAGTTGATAAAGAGGATGCTGTCTTTCTAGGCTGCACATACAATAGTAGAATCATTTCTGACTCACCATTAGTTTGATGATTATGATCAAATGTTAACTGTGCATGCTTTTTTGGCTGTCAGCAGCAGTTTCACAGATCTTCCACGTGGTCTATATCTATTGCTTGTTTCTGTTTTCCATAGTTTCACCCTTCTAGCATTAAAATGTGATTAACGATCCTATGCCTCCTCTTTAAGTGACATGTCCCTATAGTGAGTGAGACATAATCTCAATCATAATTCAATCATTGAATCTTATTCAATGATGCAAAGTTTAAAGACACTAAATCAGCACCAAAGCTCCACTTTGAACTGGAGAAAGATTTCACGGGCAGAGAGCAGCAAAAATAAGTTCTGGTTCCTTCTGGACAACTGAGTAAAATTCCTAGACACTCTTTCAGAGTCCAGAACCAAATTTCTTACTGTCCATTACGTGTCACTAATATCTTGAATGTCTGTCTTCTCATAGCTCTCTCTCTCTCTCTCTCTCTCTCTCTCTCTGTGAGCATGTCCTTTACTGTTATATATACTTCAATGGGAACTCTATTTCAAGGGCCTGCCTTATTTACTTATTTTTTGATAAATTATTTTTCGGGGGCTCATAAGCCCTTATCATACATGCATGCGTTGTGTCAAGCACCTTCGTACCTGCTGCCAAGATCATTCCTAAAACATTTACTCTTGACTTGAGCTTTTGACATCAGTTCCTCATCTTTTCCCTTTCTTCCCCACTACTCCCTCCCTCATGAAACCTTGATAATTTATAGATTATTATTATTTTGTCAGATCTTACATTTCCCAACATCTCCCTTTGCTACTCCTCCACTGTCCATCCTCCAAATAGGAGGTTATATGTAGATCCTTGCAATCAGCTCCCCATTTCTACCCCACAGTCCATTCACCCTCCCGCTAGCTCCACCCTAATCATTGATTGCTGAAGGCAAATGGGTGCTTAAGCAACCATAGGGGGGAAAGTTGATGGTGATAGGCAACCAAAAGATAAAGCACCTGGGGTCTTAAAAAGCTTGAAGGTAAGCAAGTGCTCATCTAGCACAGAGGCAGCAAAGCCCACATGGAAGAAGCACACCAGCCCGTGTGATCATGTGGGGTCAAAGAAAGCCAATATCAAGTATCAAGGAACAAAAACAACATCATTGTGAACGAGTAGGAGTGCAGAGTGGGGATCCAAAGCCCATTTGTGGGCAATTGGGGATCCCCTTACAGAACGGTAGTGGGGAGGAGATGAGTCAATCAAGGTGCAGTGTAGGGACAATGAAACACAGAGTTTTCCTCTGGTTCCTGAAGACTTCCTCCCCCCACTGTCATGGTCCCAATTCTATGTTACAAATCCAGCTGAACTGGCAGAGGTACATTGGTCTGCTGTGAACTGGAAATACAGGGATTCCAGGATGAAAGAATCCCTCAGGACAAGTGATGTTTTATTCTGATATGCTTCTGCCAGCATTCCACAGTATCTATCATTGCAACAGAATAGGGAGGATGATATTAGATTAACTGAATATTTACAGTTTTTGCAACACTTACCTTTCCACAAGCAGTTAATTCCCTGCAGAGGAAGCAATGACTATTCTCTAGGAAGTAACACATTCTAGAGAAAAAGCAGTAGACTTGGTGCTAGAATTTTTTAATCCCTTTTCTGATTCTTTGATTCTGAATTTGAGATTATATTATTATAATATGATATTATATTTTGCAACTTGATTACTCAACTGCCAGCACTTAGTAGCTCTATATTGCCAACCATTTTCCTTTGACTGTCCAGAACTGTGTCTGAAGCATGAAACATGCTCAATAATGATAGATATTCACCCATAACTGAATGAATGCACATAAGGTCATACAAAAAAGATTAGAAGGTTTTGTTTTCAATCTATGAAACAATCTATGTAATGGTATTACAGTTGTTGAAGAAGTATGGTTTTGTTATAGCTAAGAAAGTGATATCTGAAATCAGAAATCCTAATATGCAATTTTGTGTTCCTGGACTGTAAAATAAAATGATGTAATATTCACTTTAAAGGGCTATTGCTGAAATAAAATGAGAAAGTTCATGTGAGATTTCTACAGGGCTTAGAATAAAAATTAGCATCTCAATAAGAATCATAATAGTTGTGATGATTTTGTTACTTTAAGAAAGTAATCAGACCAATTACTTCCACTGATCTTATTAGGGAAGGCATAAACAATGGAGTGATGCACTGATTTCTTGAATCTATTCACAAAAGGTAAGACATTTTATGCTGATTTGTTACAACTTTTCTGGAAGTGACCTAAACTAATGTCAGAACTATCACATAAGAAAATAATATCTAGATGTGTATTTAGAATAACAACTTAGTTATCATTATACTATGGGATTTATAAATTAAAATTTGGATATACTAATGCATCAACAAATAGCATCATCACAAATAGAGAAAATGTTGACATTGTCAGCCATTTTATTTTACTTGAATTCACAATTGTCTCCCATGAAAGCAGCAATAGAGAAATCAAATGATACCCTGCATTGGTCAAATCTTTTGTAAAACAAAAGAAGTAAGGCAAAATAACCTCTTTAAAGTATTAAAACACTAGATATCATTTTGAAGAGTATTGTGAACCTGACTCGACTGATGGGATTTTCATGGCTTCATAAACACTTGCAAACTGGATAAGGAAAAAAAAAATACTGAAGAATGTGTGCTTTCTGAATTTGGGTGATTATGCTGCTAGTGAAAAGTAGTGAATATACCGTGGACTGCCAGAAGAATAAACAAGTCATTTTTGGAAGAAGTATAACCAGAATGCTCCTTAAAAAGGTAGATAGTAGGGTTTATCTTACATAATTTAGACATGTTAACACAAGTTTTTGGAGAAGGATATCTTGCCTGGTAAAGTTGAGGGTTGGCAAAAAAAGATGGAGATCATCAGCAAGGTAGATTGATTGACATAGTGGCTTGAATGATGGGCTCAAACATAGCAGGTCTTCTGGAGATGGTGCAGGGTTCACTTGGCAATGTTTTGTTCTCTTTTACCTAGAGTTGCTATGTATTGGAACTCAGTGGAATCTAACAGCAATGGAAATCATTTATTTATCACTTTTACCATTTATTTTTTATGTTTTACCTATTTAATAACATTTTCATAAATTAAGTAACACATATATACCATCTAAGTAATGTTAATGTATGAGGGATATGAGATGACTTCAAAAAATTGTTGAAAATTCCATTATTTTTTCACTTCATTTTCCCACAAACTTTTTGAGTCAACTTGGGGACATATATATTATCACAACATGAAATTTGAAATCATTTCTGTACAGTTTGAAATAAAAATGAAATTTAATTTTTATCTGGTTAAGTAATTTAGAATCATACATATTGAAATAATTCTGCTGTGAAGTAACACCGCTGAAATCCATGTAGTTATATATATGTATATATATTTATTTATATCTAGACTTCCATTCTACTTTGCTGGTCAATGTTTCCAAATTGTTTTCCATTCTTCACTATCCTAAAAACTAAAGCATAGTCTCTTAGATTTTTCTCTTACCCTATTGATTACTCTGTCTCAGTTTCTCTTATGAGCCCCTGTTGCCCTTCTACATAATAATGCATAATCGACTTGGGGATGAGAAGGTATAGCGTGTAGACCTAGAGCATTTTGGCTGTATTTCTTCCAAAAATGATTTGTTCACTCTTCTTTTATTAATACTACAGTTTTGAAGCAAGTCTTCAGGTAT
Organism: Nesogale talazaci; assembly: GCA_004026705.1. Taxonomy (NCBI): domain Eukaryota; kingdom Metazoa; phylum Chordata; class Mammalia; order Afrosoricida; family Tenrecidae; genus Nesogale; species Nesogale talazaci. Next base: position 138,437 of record PVJH01002189.1, on the reverse strand, counting down.
GATCAGGTTCTTATTAATAGCTATTTCTTAGTTTTAACTTTTCCATATACTACATTTAGCTTACCTGAAAAAAATATTTTATGAAATTTTATTAGGATTGTGTTGCTTCATAGATAATTTTGAATAATCTTAGATAATTTTGAATGTTTATCTCTTTGTAATATTGGATCAATCCCTCAATGAACACATTTGTTTCTTTATTTAAAAATATACTTTGTTTCCTATAAAGACAAATTTCCATATATAAAGTTATTTTATTATATTAGATTAATTTTGTGCCAAATAACTTTTATTGTTCTTTCACTCAGTGTCTATTTTAAATAATTTTCCATCAGCTTAAGGGGGTAAAATTGAGGTTCTATATTGACCTTATAGTTACCTTATTCCTAAACCTTTGCTTGCATTCTTTAGAATTATTTATTTATATTTAAAGATATATTGGCAATATAAGTTATTTTCTTGTGTTATTACTTTTTAAAAATCTTAATACAGTATGTCTTCCAGTTTAATATTAAATAGAAATTTCTGTTAGAAAGGGCGATCATGCTCATCTTTCTTAGCTTCTGATTTTAATGGGGTTGCTTCCAAAACTTTTCAAATAAAACATTGGTTGTTTTCAAATTAAGGGTGTTTGCTTCTATTTATGAGTTGTTCTATTTTAATGATAATTTGGGCTTTAAATATTGTGTGTATTCGGGATATTATGAAGTGAATTCCTTGTATCTTATATTTTAAAGCTGTCAGCAGATACATTGCATATGATGCCATGAAACTCTTACCAAGAAAATTATAGTACAAAGAAAACAGGTTTGAGGCCTGCATGCCATACCTTCTCGGCCCCAAAGTGGGTTATGCATTATTCTTTAGGATGGCAATAAGGAATCAAAAGAAAAACGGAGAAAGGGTGACCATAGGGTAGGAGAAAAATCTAAGACACCATGCCTTAGAAATCAAGATAGTGAAGTGCATCAAGAAAGGAGCTAATAAATTTTGTTACATTGTTGCTGACAAGACAAGATGAAGCTTGATGGTCTTTGTGTTGAGGCAGACAGTGGTCTAGGGATGATTTAGAAAGACAGCAGGATTGAAATTATCCAAATGACAAAGAACAAACCTTGTCAGCTGGGTCACTGAGATATTAAAAATATGATGGATAAAACCATTTGAAAGAGAGAAGAGTTCAAGACTGAGATGAAGCCAGGGTTATTTCTGCATATATTGAAGTAGCCAAAAATTAAGAAGAAGGCTGAACACTCTTCTTCCTAATGTAGCACATTGTTTCTCGGGAATCATTGAGAGATAATGATAAATGATGAGAGCATTAACTAGCACCAACATGCAGTGTAGTAGGTGATATAATCTGGTGATATGTGATTTATAATCATGGCAAAAGGCAATGGGGAATAAACAGACTTGCTATGAGTGGAAACCACGTGGAGAAAAATAAATGACCCCCTCATGCCACTGGAGCCCTATAGATGAAATAGCTATTGTGCTAGAACAAGCAAGGTATGAAATGGAGTGTTAAGAGAACAGTTTGTGGATAATGCAGATTTTTCTGAAAATGCATTTGAATGTCAGGTGGCATTATCTCTCAGTGATTTCTGAGGAACAGTGTCCTCCATGAGGAAGAAGAGAAAGTCTCAGGTGGAGGGCAGAGATGAAAGAAATGGAGAGACTAGGAAACAGACCCTGATGCAGACGAGATGAGTGGTAATCCTGGATCCTTACTGAGGAAAGAGGCTCACTAATATAAAAACCACAGGGAGATAAGCCCTTGAGCATATTGAAAGATGATAATAGAGAGGTTGAAGGTTAATATTAAAAAAGAACAAATTTCTCTTTTACATAGGTTTTTGGGTGATTCAAATGATTTGAGTAGTTTATTAACATAAAGACTGGTGATTTTCACTCATGGCTGGCACCATAGAAGGAAGGTCTGACTGACAATTGGTTTCTGTAAAGATTACAGTCCAGAACACCACACTTGTCTATCCTTCTCTGTGCCACACAGAGTTACCATGGGTTGGAATCAACTCAAAAGGAACAGAGTAGGTTGGTTTTCTGAATCCATCTTGTGTCAGGAAATAAATGCTTGATGATTACCTTTGATGGTATTACACCCAGTGGAACTCATTTAGTGAACTCTTCTCTGGCAGACAAAAGGTGTCATGAGTTAGAATCTAGAACCCATGAATAAGGGTTTTGTCTCCTTTTGGTCCAGTCTTTTGCCACAGATGATTTTGTTAGAAATTCAGAGCAGATGTGGTTTTAATTATTTCTTCCCCCATTTTATAGAAAGAGAACTTTTCTTTTGGTATGTGCCTTTACTTTTGCTGAGAAAACATCTAGGAAGCAAGTATAGCACATGGGTCCTATTCCACTGGATTTTATTTTTATGGTTTAGTAATATAAGGACTCAAAGTTGTCCATTTTGTTAAAAATACCTCTTTGAATGAATCAAAGATTATTATCTAAGTCAGTAATATACTATGATATAGTTTTAATTAAGATTCAGTTCTAATCATTTCTATTTTGATTTATTCTTTGGTATGTTATTTAAACTGTTATAATTTCCAAACCTTTAGATTTTAATAGTTAATTGCACAATGTAATCACAGTCATTTTTTTAAATGTTTTTACTGCTTTTGTAATCAAACATGTGATCAGCTTTAAAAAATTTTTCATGTAGAAAACTACATTCTGTAGTTGTTAAACTCAGAGTTCTTGCATTCACATGAGCTTTATTGCTAGTTAACTGATTTAGTGAAATAGAAACTACTGTCTTAAAATATCAATTATTTGAAGTCAATCTAAATGTAGATATTTAAAATAGTTACAGTTAAGCCACAAACTTATGGAAAAATAAAAATAAAAGGATAGGAAAACATAAGAAGTACCATAAATAAAAACAAAACTTGTTTGATAGTAATATAATTTTTGAGCAAAAAGCATTTTAAGGGAAAAAAAGGTTAATATATTATGCTAAACTGTTCAAGTCACCAAGAAAATAGACAAATTCCAAATTCTATGCATTCTAAAAAAGCAAAACAAATTATCCATATACCATTAGATTGGGATTTTCAACAGTGATCTCTCTATTACTTTTAACTTTTCTCATCTTGATCATCTTTATAATTTAGATATATCTACTTTAAATATCTTATCTGGATTTTATTTCCATATTTATTCTGAAAATAGGAATTGTATCCATTTACTGTGTCTATAGATATATTTGGAGTTGGTTTTTACAGTTTAATTTTAAAATCTGCTTTACTTTTCTTCATTCATTCATTGATTTACTTAGGTATTTATTATTAACTGATGCCTTTATCTCATAATGTACTACATAATATAAATTATATGCCTTTGCATGAACTTTACGACTCCCCCAAAATGATTTAGTACAATTTTGCAAATAAGATACTTACCATTCCACAAGGGAATGGAATTGCTTGCAAATAATATGTATAACTTTCATAAGATTCTTATGGGGATAGGATCAAGCAAATAATGATATACAGAACTCTATGAATTTCATGACACTTTAAATATTGCTCACGGCTATTCAAAACCATCAGTTCTACTTTGGTTTTTCTTATTTATTGTTCCTTTGCGACTGCATGTGAGACAATGGATAATATACGACTTGAGTCAGTCACCACTTAGTTCTCAGAGTGACAACCTTGCTCATCAATACTTGCGTAGCAGTATTTCCTAACATGATGTGGTAGTTGAATTTTTGAACGCTGCATCCATTAACATTTTCTGTTGATCTAAGTGAAATAAAATCCTGGGCACCTTTAACATTTTCTTGCTTATTAAGATGTTTTCTTGGTTCAATTCTGAGGATTTTATGTACGTTTTACATTAAGTTGCAATTCATACTGATAGCTGTCCTCCTCAGTCATTAGCAAAATGAATATTGTAATCTTGCTTTTGGCAAGCAAACTTATGCGTTCTGAATATTGAAGGTTGTTCATAAGACTTCTCCCAAACCTGACACCTCCTTCTTCGTCATATAGTCCATTTTCTCAAATTATTTGATTAGCATCTAGATTTCATAAATAAGAAAAAAGACTCTAACCCTGACACAAACATTTCCTGATTTTATATCATGCAGTATTTCTTTATTCCATTCAAACAACCACCTCTTGTTCCATATACAGGGTTCACATGATCACAATGAAGTGTTATGGAATCCCCATTTTCTTAATGCTACCTATAGCTTGTTAGGATCCACATGGCCACAAGATTTTGAGTTGTCAATGAAACACATTTAGACATCTTTCCTCATGTTTCTTTCTGCTTTAAGCCAACACTCATCTGATATCAATAATCATAACCCTTGCTTTCTTTCCTTCTATGAAACTGACTGATATTTCTAGGTCGTTCCCCAACCATCTACTACTGCAACTTTATTTTTAAATTATCTTCAGCATTATTGTACTTGCAGCTGATAATAATACTATTTTTTGACAATTTTTGCTTTCTTTCATAGCGTCCTTCTTCAGAATGAGCACAAATATAGAACTTTTGCAATCAGTTGGCTAGGTAGCTATCTTTCTGATTTCTTACATTGATTGGTGTATGTTTCCAGAATTTCTTCAGATTTCTGAAAGATTTAATTTTTATTCCATCAGTTTATTAATTTTTGTTAATGCTTTCAATATAGTTTTGATTTCTTCCTCAAATACCACAGGCTATTAATCATATATTACTTCTTCAAATTGTTGAAATTCAACTAACTCTTTTACAGACTGTGACTCTATGTATTTCTTCTAAATTTTTGGATACTTCCTGCATCATTCAATATTTTGCTCACTAAAATCCTTAAATAGCAAAATTCTAGGCTTAGGATTTTACTTAATTTTTTTTCAACTTCAGCTGTGCTGAGCATGTTCTCCTTGGTTTTTCACTCCAAGTCTTCGTGCATTTCATTATACCATTCTTTTGGAGATAACCTGGAAAGGATTTCTTCAGCTGATTTATGTTGCACTTCCTTACATTTGCTTTTGTTATTCTACTTTCTAAAGCAAGTTTGAGGATCTGTTCTGACATCCACCTCCATCTTCTCTACTTTCCCATCTTTTTAATGATCTTGCTTACTCTCCAGAGATGACGATTTAAATGACATCCCACAGATCTTCAGGTCTTCCATCGCTAGCATTTCATAGGTCACATTTGCTATTGAGGGGTTATTTAAATTCAAGTCGGATGCAATCAAGCTTGTATTTTGGTTCTCATGGACCTGTTTCATTTTTCATCAGCATCACCGTGAAGGGGCATCTGAGTGATTCAGACACTCTTCCAGTTGGCCACCAGAATTATTTGGGCTCTTGATTTTCAACTTCTTTATCATCTTTCTGCAGATATAATTTTATTCCCTTTTGCACCACCTGGTGAATCTATGGATATAGAGGCTGTTATGTTGCTGACAAAAATACGTTTGCAATGAAGAATTTCCTGATTTTGCAAAATTATATCATTTGATTTCCAGCTTCATTTCTATTGCCAAGGCCATATGTCTTGGCTTCTAATCCTTCCCTGTTCTACAATTTCACATTCCAGCTGCCAATAATGATCATAATTGCATTTTAGAAGAGGTGAGTTCATATCTTCACTACCTTTAGTGAATGTTTCATAAATTTTAATAGCAGTTCTATTTATTAGTCTTCCTGTAAATTTCATCTTATCACAGAGAACATCATACTTTTGTTTGTTTGTTTGTTTTCTTTTTTGTTTTGGGAGCATCATACTTGAAGACAGATCTTAACATGTTATAGTAGAGAATGAAGGCGATGCCATTATCCTTAGATTTAGTATTTCCTATGTAGTAAACCATATGACAGTCAAATTTCAATTGGTCAATATTATTTCAAATCTTAGTAAAACCTAGACTATCAATTTTATGTTTTCATTTAAGTTGTTCGCTCTTATAGTCGCATTTAGAAAATTATAATTATTAATGGATATAGGGCATTATTTATTTTTATGTGGAGCATGCCCCATCAGCAAATGAAGGTTCCAAGAGTGACATTCTATCTATACTATTAAAATCAAGTCTACTTTGAATAGCCAAAACTTCCCCATGTATATTTTGAATATCTTTCAACCTGAAAGCCTCATCTTCTGTCACTATGTCTGACATTATTTCTTTGCTTTACTTAAGGGTTTTAAGGACTCTGGTTTCAAAGGAATAGTGCCAATTTCTTCTTCACAGTATGCTCTTTATCATTCTGGAAGTGCTGCTAAAACTTTTTGATCATGTTTGACTCTGCTGATTCTGGACATACTGGTGGCAGAGCTTCCAGCATCATAGAAACACACAAGTACCATAGTATGACAAGTGCATGGATAAGTGACATAGATATTTAGGTACAGGACCCCAAATTCATGTTATTTCAATTTTAATAAGTAACTTATTGTTCAGTCTTTACCTTTTGAAGAATAGAAAATGTAGCCATATTATGGAACTGGATTATATAACAGTATCAAAGATAATATTAGGCTATGTGAGGACTATAAAATATTTGTGTGAAGCATGAGCTAGTAAGGTATTGGGTAGTTGAAAACAAACAGCTCTATGTAATACATAGCACGACCCTCTATGAAAAGATATCCATTCAAAATTAAGCATAAGGCAAAAAATTGGCTAAATTGGGTTGGATACTGAAAGAGAACATATGTGATATAGGTATTAAAGTCTCAGAAAAATAGCTATTTTGTAACATCACTCAAACAGCCTATTTATAAAACATCATATCACAAGCATCACCACCACCAATAAATAAATGAAATCTTGTACTGTCCTGTGTTCCAATTAACAAATAGGACTTGGTCAGATACAGCTACATGCTGACATAGTACATCACTCAACTAGGAAATATGAGCTGAAGGTCTCCCTCCAGGGATTAGTTTGAGGTTAGATATAACAGCTTACTTCTCTAAGCTTCCATTTCCCAGATTTTAAAATGAAGAGCTTTACCTGGGTAATCTTCAAAACATTGTGTTACCTGTTTTTGTACATATGTATCCATAAAAGTGTGTAGAAAAAGCTTATGAACATATCTAAATTTGTATAATGATTTCTTCAGTCATGTAGAGATTGTACATTTTGTGAAATTTGGAGAGTTCTTTATAATTTTTTTCATCAGTCTTCAAAGTGATTGCAGTGGATTACAAAATTCACTACTAATGAAATTGTTCTCTGAAAAAATGCTTATGTTACTAATATAGTGCTTGATCTAATTATGGAACCATCATTGGAAGATTATAAAGAAGTTCCTTGAATCCTTTGGCCACAGCTGGATATTTAAATATTTCCGTATTGAAAATATACTTTCATTTCTCTCCTTAGATAACAAAACCGAAGCCACACTGATGAGACAAAGAGATGCCCAGAAGAAACTACACTGAAGTGACAGAATTTATCCTGCTGGGTCTAACAAGCCACCCAGAGCTGCGAGTTGTTTTCTTTGTGTTGTTCCTCGTGGTCTACGTCGTCACAGTGATAGGAAACCTGGGCATGATCGTCTTAATCAGAATTGATTCTCGACTTCACACTCCCATGTACTTTTTCCTCTCAAGTCTGTCCGTGTTGGATCTGTGTTTCTCCACCAATGTCACACCCAAAATGCTAGAGAATTTCTTATCAGAAAAGAAGACCATTTCCTACGCTGGCTGTTTGGTACAGTGCTACATTGTCATTGCTGTGGTGCTCACAGAGCACTGTATGTTGGCTGTCATGGCATATGATCGGTACGTGGCCATCTGTAACCCACTTCTCTATAGTAGCAAGATGTCCAAGAGTGTCTGTGTCCGCTTGGTCATTATCCCTTATGTCTACGGCTTCCTTCTAAGTGTCATGGAAACTTTAAGGACCTATAACCTCTCCTTCTGTGGTGCTAATGAAATTAACCATTTCTACTGTGCTGACCCCCCTCTTATCAAGCTGGCGTGCTCTGACACTTACAGCAAAGAGCTGTCCATGTACATAGTAGCTGGCTACAGCAATGTCCAATCTCTCCTGATCATCCTGACATCCTACATGTTCATTCTTGTTGCTATCCTCAAAAGCCATTCAGCAGAGGGAAGGAAGAAAGCCTTTTCTACCTGTGGCTCCCATCTCACTGTGGTCACTATCTTCTATGGGACCCTCTTCTGTATGCACATGAGACGTCCCACTGAGGAATCTGTGGAGCAGGGCAAAATGGTGGCTGTGTTTTACACCACGGTGATCCCCATGCTGAACCCCATGATCTATGGCCTCAGAAACAAAGATGTGAAAGAGGCCCTGAAAAAGGCCATAGGGAAGCAAACAGTAGGGAAATAAACGGCTAAGCTATCATTTAAAAATCCATGGCGTGTAATGTTGCATTATTTCTGTGTTAGAGCTCACAGTTTAGGCTAGCTTATTTAATATATCTCTAAATTTATTAGTTAGTAGCTCACCAGCTACTGACCTTTCTAGAGACAGCTGTTGAAATGGAAAGGCTGACAAAAGGAATTGAAGAGTTCCTTTGCATTACTGATTGTGTTAGTTATTGTCATAGTACTTGCAAAGAAATAAAAACAAAAACTAACAAACAACAAATGCTTCTTAAACAAAATCGAAATCTTTTTCTCTTGCTTTATTAGCAGATAAAAGAAATTGGGACACGGACAATCTCTGAATTTTATGCCAGCACCATCAGGTTAGATTATTAGACTCCTTTCAAACCTCAAACCAAATTCACTGCCTTTAAGATTATTCTGGTGATATTGAAGTAATATCATTCATTTTCAGATTGTAGCCAGTGACTGAGAACATGTGTAGGTAGATGTTTTGGGTAATACAATCTAATGAGAAATTTGGATGAGAAAGTGCAGGATATTCTCAGTGCCCTCACAAATGTTCCTTTTAACAGAGAGTCCCTATGGTGGAATTACCCCAGAAATTATAACTATGCCCTCTCACAGGGATTTGTAGACCGTCTAGCCAACCCTTATACTTTTGAAAAGGAAGAAAGCCATCTTCAGTCATATATTTGTTTAACAATTGTCAAGGAAAAATGAGAGCTCACTAATTTGACACTTAGAAGTTCAACTCTCTTAAAGCAATCTATCTTCTATCAGAATAAGAAAGTGCAATAAGAAAGGGAAAACACATAGAAACTACATCCTATAAAATTCTTCCTGGCAACGTTTATCCTCATAGTTTGTCCAAATGATTTCTTGCTCTGTCTTCTATCTGATTGACAAATTGTCACAATTTGTTTAGAGGTGAAAATTCACCAGGCAGTTTCTACATTTAAAAATGCATGCTTACTTCCCAAATCTCATAGTAGACATATTGACAAAAATAAAGAAGGAAAAATGAAAAGGGGTGGAGGGGCCCAGAAAGACTTTTTAACTAACCGCTTAAAAGATATGTATGGGCCAGAAGTTGGATTTAGGAAGTGTGGCAGTCATCTACTTATGTTAATTTTATGATTGAAATGTAGGGGTGGAATCTAGCCTGTTAATCTGGAGATAGCCATTGAGCAGCCAATGAGGCCTCTATCTGGGCATGACTTTCTCCTGAGACTTCTGGGAGATCTCGCGATATTTCCCTCGTGAAGATGAGAAGCTATCTTCCCCCGTGGTTGGGAGTTAGTCTGAGAGAGACGATGAATCACGGACACGGTGGCAGCATCTGAGAAGCTGGAGGAGAGGCCACCCTTCTTTACCCTGATGGAGCCAGACCTCTGAAGTTGAAGCGGCATGCTGTTGATGGACCCTGAACCCTGGAAGCGAGGAGCCATGTGGAGACCCCTGCCAGAGCAAGAATTCTGTACCCATTGACCTGTGACTTCGTGAGTCGCAAGGAGATTTTATAGATTGATTTCGGGCATATTGGAGAATATGGGGTTTATGACTTTGAATTGGACTCGGCTGGGATGCCTTCTCAGTGTCACATTCCTTTTGTACATAAACCCTTTCCTTATATCCAAAAAAAAAATAAAAGATTATTCTGACACATAGCTACTGTATATGGCTTTACAATGAACCAAGGGGTAAGTAGTTAAAAATCACCTCTAGTTCCATGGCAGAAAGACTCTGATTCCACTTCTAACAAGATTTATACTTTAGTAAACTGGAGGGGAAGTTCTATTCTGTCTGTTACAGAGTCTCCATGAGCCAGACTCCCTCTAGCCTGTTTTACTTGCACTCTGCTTACATTCCCACAGTCACTTCATGATCCAAAATTACTGCTTGAAAGTCTGTACATGTTCATGTGCTCATCATGTGTCTGTGGCAAAGAGAGAGAAAATTTAATTAAATTAAGCTACTTGCACCTGGGAAAATAGAGCCTCAACTTGTTCTATTGTAGATGGAATTAGATTGGATAGGAACCAACTTGGACAATACTTAGCAATAGCAACTTATTAATTAAGGTGAAAAAGACAACAATTAGAAATTATTTTTATCATTGAGAATGATCATTAAGAACTGGTGTAATCATGAGGTGTCAGAAGATAACATTCTGACTGACACAAACTATAAGAATTTTATAATGATTAAAATGAATTATCATAACCATGAAGTAATGGACATGAATAAGTACATAATTCCTGATCTCAACCTTAACAGTCTATAGCAGTGGTTCTCAACCTCTGGGTAGTGACCCCTTTGGGGGTCAAACGACCCTTTCTTGGAGGCCATCTAATACCATTGAAAACACATAAATATTTCACAATATATAATTACATATTGTTTTCTGACTAAACATGTTTTAATGATGCTGGATTATATTGAATTTGCAACAATAAAAATACATCCTTCATATCAGATGTTTACATTATGATTTATAAGAGTAGCAAAATTACATTTATGAAATAACAATGAAAATAATTTTATGCTTGGGCATCACTGCAACAGGAGGAACTGTATTTAAAAGGTTGTGGCATTAGGAAGGTTGAGAACCACTGTTTTCTATGGTAGAGAGAGTGACTCCACCTTAGAATTTATTAATAACTCTGGGATAAATGGAAAAGAAGAATTTAGAAAGAAAGTGTTACCTGATTTCATTATTATGACTTATTTATAATACAGAGCATACCTGGAAAAACAAAATTCTACTTTGATTGGCTTTTCTTGTGTGTTGCTGAATCAATATGATGCTTTGTGGATTTTTTTTCTTTCATTATGCTTCAGAGAAAAGTAATGTTGCAGTGTTGATAGTTTTATCTCCTTTTTGTAATAAATGTCACAAAGCGGCTAAATGAAGATAGCATTTTATTTTCTAGCATTGCAATAGTCTTTCTTTCCGTGTAGTTTGCATTTCAAGTGTATTACAAATCTTGCAAAGTCTGTAACTCTAAGTACGAAATAAAATATTTACACCTTCCCAAAGCTGAGGTCAGGAAATGAAACCTTTCCCATGTGAGGAAATGACAAGAGTAAAAGTTCCTTGGAAGTCTTTATTTGTAGGAAGATTGTTCCACCATCTACAGATGGGCTTTGGATCTCTGGGTCTGTTCGCTGGCCTTTAAGGTTGTCCAGGAGCTGCCCCTCCCGGCCTGGAGTGCTCCCTTGGGGGCTCCTCCAGAGTTAGCAGCTCTGCCTTGCTCCAGATGCTGATCTGGTTTGAGCCCTTTTGGTTCGCATGGGGTGGGGGTAGCGGTGCCCAATATCACTCTCTCATTCTCTTCCTCGCTCTCTCCCTGCCCGCCGTCCTGTAAATGTGGCATGCTGGCCCCTTTCTCCAACCTGTAGGCTCAGATCTGCTCCCCGCTACAAGAGGTGTGACCTCTTAAGAGAGAGCAGAAAAAAAATTCATGTTGGCCTTTGGCCTTCTACTAGAGCTGGATCGATCCTTCATCTAGATCTACTTCTTGTGGTGTCTTGTGATCCCAAGGGAAGTGAGTGGATTACCTACAGTGGATTCACTTGCCCTTCCATGGATACGTTTGTCTCATTATCCACCAGGCTGTGACATCTCTGCTAGGTCATCCTACTTCCTGATCATCGGTTTCCACACCTGTATGTATCAGGAGAATCCTAACAATAGATGCTCACTTTAGTTACTGATGTACTCTACCACCTTGTTACCCTATTCTAGACATCAGATCTTTGACCTGCTGCAAATTCAGTAAGGGGAAATCTTTATTAGCAAGAAGTTGAGAAAAAAATTGTATTGAAGCAAAGCAGAAACTTTAAATGGACTCTGTGTCTTTTATCAGTGAGTGGACATAGAAAAAAATGAATGTTGAACTATCATGAAAGTGTTTCATGAAAGTAATTCTAAGCAATATGTGTTTGTGTCAGAACATTTTCCATGAGATTCATTCATAATTATACGCCATGTTCTTTTTGGGGGAACCCTTATAGTTATTAATACCTTTATAATATTTCCTCTCAATCTTTACAACAATCTTCTGTTTGAAAAATTAAGCACCTGATGTAATGAAGTGAGTTATGACAAAAAGAAACAAGATTGCCTGGGATTGAGATAAAGAAAGAGTGCAATTGTGAATTGAAAGATTGAGTAGCAGAAGGGACTTCCTCCGCTGTGGTGAGGAGGGAAGATATTTGGGGGTAATTGACTGATAGCACTTACTGGAATCAAAATCAATGAAAATAAACTCACTGCCATCGACTCATAGCCATCTTAGGGGAAAAGGTCTAAATGCTGCCCCGTCCCTCAGCCGGAGTGAGTTTCTCAGAATGTAACTCTTTGTTATTCTATTTTTTTGTTTGTTTTTTGTTTTTTGGGCATCACTGCCCTCTGGTGGTGGGAGTAGGAGACCCAGCCTTGCTGCTGGAATTGAACCTCCATCCCAAATGTAACTCTTTACAGGAGTAAAAACCTTATCTTTCTTTCTTGGAGTGGCAAGTGCTTTCAAACTCTTAAGCTTGCTGTTAGCAGTCCAATGCATAGCCGCTGTGCTACCAGGGCTCCTTTATGAAAAGCAAGGGCGTCTTAAAGTTGACAAGAATGCTCTCTCTATACTCTGCCATATCCTTAGGCTCACTGGGAACACCCCCACTGCAGGCAGAAGTTCATAAACTTATTTAAGTAGAGTTGGGTTGGAACCAACTAGATGGCATCTAGCAAGAGTTATGAAATATAGCACATAATAAAAATCTGGAAACAATGGAAATAATGACTTATATTTATTTTCATAAGGAATTGAGAGTATGTACAGACATACTAACAACATAGTTATGCAGAATTAGATTAATTCCCCTGTAGCTAGTGCAGATAATTAGTTTCAGTCATAGAAAAGTATGAAAAGGAGATCTCCCCCCTAATGTTCTCATGCAAGAAAGTATAGCACTACCAATTAGAACCCTTCCCGCAGGGGATTCCCTCTACTGGGAACCCACTTCTAAGTGCTTCTTCTGTACACATTTGGGATCTCCCTGAGATGCCTGATGATGTCAATAGCTTAGGTATAAATCCTCCAGTACTGGTAAGAAGTATATCTTTGGGGTCACCAAGAGACCCCCGCCAAAGAAGATTATATATCTTTTCTCAGATAAAGGAGGAAATTCATCTGTCTATCAGTTTTTAATATTAGTCTATTAGTTTACATATTTTTATTAATTTTCCCTTTTAGAAATTAGTGATTTGAAATAGTTTCAGGGGACCTTTGCCCAATATATTCCTCTTGATAAATAATCTATGAGAGGTTTGCACAGCTATCTTTAACTTGGATGCCATAGTCTGTTTAGTTATCACATCCTGGGAGAATTCTCTCATAAGTATCTCCAACAGATGTTTCATTAGAATACCATTATATTCTTTGGCCATGTGATGATTTTTCAGCTTAATAATTCCCTATACAAAAATTATCTCTTGCAAGTAATATAGAATTTGTAGCAGCAGACATTGCTGTCACAGTTTTCTGATCTCTACATAGTAAAAAATATAGTTAAAGAGACATTCCCTTGTGACTTCTACCCATGTGAAAACATCCATTATTTTGCACTGAAGGTTATGATCTGGATCGCTAAGTTATTCTTGATGCTCTTATTGTAAAGGATTATCATTTCCCCACCTTGGCTTGTTACTTTTCACAGTGTTCTTTTTTTCCCACAAGCAAAGGAATAGGTGCTTACTGCGGGCATTCCCCCTTCCAGCTCTTCCTGGGATATATAATCTGTACATTTGTCTTTCGACCACATTCTTTGAACTATGGGTCACTCATGATGAGACATGGAGAGAGCTAAATTGATCCATGTGCCTTTTTCCCTTAAGTTACTTAAGAGGAAGCTGTCTTTCTAGGTCACACATACACTCATGGAATAGTTCCCAACTCACATTTAAGTCGATGATTGTGGTATTACATGCTTCTTGGCTCCCCGAAACAATCTTTCAGTTCTTCCACTTGGTTTCTCTCTATCAATTGTTTCAGTTTGCCATAGTTTCACAATTCTTGAAATAAATCTGATCATTGTTCGTGGATTTCCTCTAAAAGTGACATGTCCCCATACCCAGCAAGACAACATCTTTTTCTGAGGGGTACTGATCAAGACTGCAAAGTTTCTAAGGGACCACGTGAGTGCTAGAATCCAGCCTGTGTCCTGGATAAACAGACCCAAAGCAGCAAGCACAGTCAAAATCATGTCAGTGTCACAAAATGTCTTGCTGCTCATAACAGGCCACTAACACCTTGAACAGTTGTCCTTTCCTGGCTCCACTTCTAACCTATGTGAGAATGCCTGTCCCGATCATGTGTACCTCAAAGTGAATTCCATTTCTGCCTCCACTTTTATTCATATTTGTATATTTTAGTGTCCCATTGTGCCAATCATTGCTGCAGAATAAAAAAGGGACATATTACATACACAAGTAATTCATTCTACTGAGAGGAAGGTATGGATTAGCCTAGAGAAACAGCACATTGTATCGGAAGAACATTAGGCTGGAAGCTAGAATTTTATCATTTCTTCCCTGAGTCTTCCATTCTGAGTTTGAGATGCAATACTACATTTTCTCAGCCTGACATAGCTTATTGCCTGTTTTGACCATCTCATTCTGTGTCTGGAACATGAAATATGCCCAGTAATTATACCCTGTTGGACACAACCACACCAATGCAAAGCACTAAGAGTGTGCAACAGAGCGTAGAGTCACAGATGGAGTGCCAAGGGTATACTTTGGGGCCGGGGTATTGGCACCCCATCCGAATGAACCAAGGGTCACTCTAGGAGGTTAACTACAGACCTTGAACTTTATACAGGTTCTTATATTGCTATTATTTTTATTATTCTGTTACATATTGTATAGTACATTGAGGGGGTTTCTTGCTGTTGTTATCATAGTTTCATTTGCTTAAGTTGCTCCATTTTAGGAGACCTTTCTTGTACATATTGTGCTACCTTGTGCTACCTTGTGCTACCTCTACAGGTCTATCTAGACAAGATAGACTGGACAAAGAGGTTGGAGGCAAAAATTGCAGGAGTGATGGCTCCAAAGTAGGGGACATTGAAGATGGGGGGGAGGGGGAAAGGTAGTGATGTCGACCAGCCAGGAAAAAGGGAGTAACAATTGATACAAATACAGGGACAAGGTGGGTGAGAGATGGCCAATAGGGATTGATTAAGACTAATGTAACAGAGAAAAAATACTGAAACCCAAATGGAGAATGAGAATGATAGTGGGACAAGAGGGAAGCAAATGGAAATAGAGGAAGGAACGGGGGATAATGAACATTTATAGAGGTTCAAATACAGGTGTGTACATAGGGGCATATATTTATAAGTGACGATGGGGAAAGAGATTAATGTGTATACTTATAGGGTTAGTAGTAGGACAACAGATGGGCATTGGACCTCCACTCAAGTATCTTCTCGGTTCAAGAACATTTTGTTCTATTAAATTGGCATTCCAAAATGCTCACCTTTCCGACATGATCACTGAAGACAAATGTGTGCATAAGCAAAGGTGGTGAAGAAAGCTGATGGTGCCCGGCTATCAAAAGATGGAGCATCTGGGGACTTAAAGGCTTGAAAGTAAACAAGCAGCCATCTAGCTCAGAAGCAAAAAAGCCCACATGGAAGAAGCACACTAGCTTGTGGAATCATGAGGTGTCAAAGGGATGAGATATCAGGCGTAAAGGACTCAAAATCACAACTTTGCATGCTCACTTTCCTGATATGAACCCTGAGGACAAATGTGTGCATAAGCAATGTGGTGAAGAAAGCTGATGGTGCCCGGCTACCAAAAGATATAGCGTCTGGGGACTTAAAGGCTTGAGTAAACAAGCGGCCAGTCAGCTCAGAAGCAATAAATCCCACACGGAAGAAGCACACCAGCCTGTGTGATCATGAGGTGGTGAAGGGATCTGGTGTCAGGCATCAATGAGCTAAAATTATATTATTATTAATGAGGGGGAGTAAGGATTGGGGACCCAAAGCCCATCAATAGGTGTGGTGACATCCTTTTGCAGAGGGGTTACAAGGAAGAGATAAGTCAGTTAAGATACAGGGTAGGAGCTATAAAATATACAACCTTCCTCTAGTTCCCATGCTGCCTCCCACCCACTATCATGACCCCAATTCTACCACATAAATCCAGCTAAACCAGGAGATGTACAGTGAAGTTGGAAAGATGGGAAACTTAGGATAGATGATCCATCAAGACTAGTAATAGGAGTGGTAATACCAGGAGGGTGGAGGGATGGAGGAATAGAAAGGGAGAACCACCTTCAGGGATCTACACGTAGCCTCCTCTCTGGGGCACGGACAACAGGGAAGTGAGTGTTGGGACATATTGTACAGTGTACAGGATGAAAAAATAATTTGTAAATAATTACTAAGGGTTCAAGGGGAAGGGGGGGAGGAAGGGTAATATAGGGAGCTGATAATGGGGGCCTGGAGGGAGGGAGAATATTTTGAGAGTGATGATGGCAATGGGTATGTAAAAGTGGCCTGCATACAACTGATGTTGTTAGGGATTGTGATGGGAGTTGTATGGGCCCCCAATAAAATGATTCATTAAAAAAAGGGGGGAAGGGAAAGGGGAATTTTTTTAAATAAAAAAAAGATTATTTGTAAATAAATGGATGTTCCTAAGGTCATACAAAAGGAGGAAAAGTTGTTTTCTTAACCTGTGAAGTGTCCTGATAATGATTTTGTAATCATTAATAAACTATACTTCTTATAGGTAAGTTAATTATGCTTGAAATCAGCAAGACCAAACGAGGACCATCTTGTGTCTCTTGATTATGAAAAAATTTACTTCACTTCAAAGGATTCACTTCAAAGGATTGCTGCTAGAATAAAATGAGCTAATACATGTGAAACATTTTACTATACTGCTTAGAATATAAGAATCCAGCATTTTATTAATAATAAGTTATTCTTATGATTTTCTCATTTTTTATTTAAGGAAAAAAATAAGCACAATTTATTCCAATTACATTCTTAGGGTAGACATGAAGGATGAAGTGATATATTCATTTCTAGATGCTATTCAGAAAGAATAAGACATGTTACACTAATTTCTAAAAAGTTTTCTTGTAATGACATACACTAATGTCAGAATTGTCACAACAGAACTTAATGTTTAGGTGGAAGTTTTATCTTATACATTGCACTATGGAGTTTGTAAATTAAGATCTGCTTGCACTAATGCATCATTAAAATAGCATCATGGTGAGCAGCAAGTATTGACCTTCTCAATAATTCCATTTTACTTGGATCTACAATTATCTCCCATGGAAGCAGTATGAACAATCAAATCACACATTGGGTTGGCCAAATCGCCTGCAAAAAAGTCTTCAGTGTTGAAAGACAAAGATGTCACTTTGAAGACAAAGATAAACCTGATCCAAGTCCATGGTCTTTCATTGGCCTCAGATACTTGTTTAAGCTGAAAGATGAACAAGGGAGGCAGAAGAATTGATAATACCTTTGGGTTATGATGCTGGCAAAGAAAATTGAATATACTCTAGACTGCTAGAAAAATGAACATGCCCGTTTGGAAGTGCATCTAGAATGCTCCTTAGAAATGAGAATAGTGAGAGTTCATTTTATGTGGTTTGGGGACATTATCAGGAGGCATCAGTCACTGGAGAAAGATCTGGTAAAAATAGAAGGTTAACCATAAAGAGGTAAGATTTTCAAAAAAGTGTATTCACATGGTGGCTGCAATGATGCTTTCAAATATAGCAAGTTTCATGTGGACAAGGTCTAGCTGGGCAGTGTCTCCATCCCTCGTAGACGGAGGTGCTGTGCATTAGGTCTGACTCACTCGTACCTAACAGCAGCAACAAACATGCATTTGCTACTTTTACATTTTATTTTTAGCTGTTAGATATTTAATATAATTCCTAACAAGGTCACTAAAATGTGTGTACAAACCATGTATTGATAAGCAGTGGAAATATGTGAAATTGGAGGGGGCTTCAAAAAGCCTATGAAAAAACCCAGTATGTTTTAATTTTTTGCTACAAACTTGTTGAAACCACCCTTTTCACTTACATATTATCACAATGCAAATTTAGAAGTCATTTCTGTATAGTCTGAAGTAAAAATGCAATTTAATTTTTACCAGTTTAAATAATTCAATAACGGTGGATAATTAAGTAATCCGATAGTGAAGTAACACTTTTGTCTTCCATCTAGTTTAATTTGTGTATAAGTCTACTTTTAGATTTTCTATTCTGTTATGTTGATCACATTTTCCAAGTTTGTTTCAATGGCACACTTCGCAATACTGGAGTTATATAAGTGTTCTTATATAATCAGAGACTCTGTGATTCTTCTTGGTGGCTATTGAATAGTCTTAAATTTTATATAATGGTTAGATTCAGCTTACATGGAAAAAATCATGTCATATTATTTTTAAAATTCTGTTGGCTCCATGGATAAATTTGAGTTTATATCCTTGTAGTATAGAAACAACCCTTCAGTGAATAGAATAAGGTTTCAAGGCTTTTCTGAAGGAAATACTAATTTCCACATAAAAGTAATATATTTTAAAAACTCATTAATTTCTGTATATCTAATAATTTTTGGTATTCTTAAACCTGGTGTCTATTTAAAATCATTTTTGCAACAGCTTAAGGGAAATAAAAAAGAATTTTGTACATTGGTCATATAATTATTTTATTTGTAAACAAATGCTGTCATTTCATATTTAGGTTTAAAGCTTTGTAGGTTGTTTTCCGGTACTATCATTTCATTTCACATGCAGATGAGGGGATTGCAAATATCATGCTTTGAGTCGAGGCATCTCAACTTCATCTTCAAAGTAACCCCTTTGCCTTAAACACTTTAAAGAGAACTTCTTCAGAATATTTGTCCAGGATATTGCATCATTTTATCTTTGGGTTGCTCCTTCCATGAGTATTGTGTGTTTCCAGGCAAGAGGAAAGCCCTGACCAACTCTAGTCCAGTTCAAATCTTTAGGTCAAAGGTTTCACATCCTTGGGTCAAAGCACAACTAAAGAAGAGAACAGAAGAACCAGCACATTTGAATTATTGTGTTGATGAAGAGTATTGCAAACACCATGGACTGCAAAAATAGCAAATAAATATGTCTTGGAAGAAGTGCAACCAAACTCTTCTGAAGAGGCATGGATGACAAGATGACATTTTACATACTTGGGCTTGTCATATTTGGCAAAGTAGAAGGGCAGTCGAAAAGAGAAAAAACCTTCATAATGGATTGTGGGTGCAATAATGAGCACCAATAAAGAACAATTGTGAGGATGACATAGGACAGAGTGATGTCTCCTATTGTACATAGGGTCACCATCAGTCAGAACTGACACAATGGACACTTACAACAATTAGACTTGAAGAAGTATGTCTCCACACAATCAAGCTAATGGAACGGGTGGCCAAACTGGAGTGTAGAAATGAAAGGGAACATTTTTAACTAGATGATATTGGTACAAAACACTCACAGTGGTTCTTTTATATAATTATCCCAGCAGCCAATAAAACTAACAGCAATATCCTCATCATCCACAGATAAGTAAAACTTTGTTCTATTTTGGGTTCCAAGCAATTAATTGAACTCTGTGAGAAGCATACGTATGTTGAATTAGAACATCACAATAGTGGGAAATTTTATATATATATATATTTATATATATAAAATCTTCCTCCAGGTATGTGTATTAAAGTTGAGAAAATCCACTCACCTCTCTGGGAACCAGTGTCTCATACTTTAGCAGGAAGAACTTTATTCAGGCAATCTTTCAAGTTTTGTATCATTGTTGTGTCTATTTTTATATGCATAAGTGTATCTCCCTGGCATTGAGCCTATTCCAACCCAGGTCTATCCTACAGGACAGCATAGAACTGTCCCTGTGGACTCTTTAAGGAAACAGAAAGACCCAGCTCTCTCCTGTAAAGTGGCTGGTGATTTCCAACTGCTGACCTTCATGCTGGCAACCCAATGTGTAACCATATTTCTGTAATGAATTATCCTTTGATAAATCAGTTTGTAGACATTGCTATATATTCCCTAATATAGAATTTCTCTGTGATTTTGCCATCAGTTTCCAAGGTGATTGCAGTACAGTGACAGAGTATAAACCTATAGAAAACTATTTTATGAACAATGATTATAAGCTGCTAGTTACAGAACTGTCACAAAGATAAAATCACTAAAGCCCATTGAATTTTTCTATGCCAGTAGAGTATTTAACCATAGTTTCATTAATGTAAATGTACTTTTATATCTCTCCTTAGATAGTAAAGGCAAGGCCTCACTTATGAGAGAAAGAGATGTCCAGAAGAAACTACACTGAAGTCACAGAATTTATTCTGTTGGGTCTAACAAACTGCCCAGAGCTGCGAGTTATTTTCTTTGTGCTGTTCCTCATAATCTATAGCATCACAGTGACAGGAAACCTGGGCATGATCATCTTAATCAGAATTGATTCTCGACTTCACACTCCCATGTACTTTTTCCTCTCAAGTCTGTCTGTGTTGGGTCTGTGTTTCTCCACCAATGTCACACCCAAAATGCTAGAGAATCTCTTATCGGAGAAGACCATCTCCTACGCTGGCTGTTTGGTACAGTGCTACATTGTCATTGCTGTGGTCCTCACAGAGCACTGTCTGCTGGCTGTCATGGCGTATGATCGGTACGTGGCCATCTGTAACCCACTTCTCTATAGTAGCAAGATGTCCAAGAGTGTCTGTGTCTGCTTGGTCATTATCCCTTAAGTCTATGGCTTCCTCTTCAGTGTCATGGAAACCTTGAGGACCTATAGCCTCTCCTTCTGTGGTGCTAATGAAATTAATCATTTCTACTGTGCTGACCCCCCTCTTATCAAGCTGGCGGGCTCTGACACAGCAAAGAACTGTCCATGTACATAGTAGCTGGCTACAGCAATGTTCAGCCCCTCCTGATCACCTTCACTTCCTACATGTTCATCCTCGCTGCTATTGTCAGAAGCCGTTCCGCAGAGGGTAGAAAAAAAGCCTTTTCTACCTGTGGTTCCCACCTGACCGTGGTCATCATCTTCTACGGGACCTTCTTCTGTTTGCACATGAGATGTCCCACTGCGGAATCTGTGGAGCAGGGTAAAATGATAGCTGTGTTTTACACCACAGTGATCCCCATGCTGAACCCCATGATATATAGCCTCAGAAACAAAGATGTGAAAGAGGCTTTCAGAAAAGCAATAGAGAAGCAAGCACAAGAGAAATAAAAGGAAAAGCAATGCCTTTAAAGCCCGTGAAACAATTTGTTTGATACTGCTGGATGAAATCTCACATGCTAGGTTAATTTGCACAATAGATATATGAATTTCTTGTTGTGCAGCCGGCTGGGTTGAAGTTTCTAGAAAAGTGTTTGAAATGAAAGGATAGGATAGTCAGAATAAAAGGGCTCATTGGCATTCCTATTTGTATTATTTCATTTCAATGCTCAGCAAAAACAAGAACAACAACAACAAAACCCCACACTGGATGAAAGAATAAGGGGTTTTGTTTTGCTTTGTCATGTTATCAGATTAATAAAATCTGGAGATTGGCGATCTCTAGTTGTTTGCTAAAATAATTTGTCTAGAACTTTATACTCTTTACAGTCTGTTTTATTTGCTGCATAGCTTACATTTCCAGGGTCACTTGATGATACAAAAACGGCTACTAGATATTCAGTTCATGTGTGTATGTTCTTCATGTGACTTGAGGCAAAGTAGGAGAGAAATTAATAAAGTTATGTGATTTGTACCTTTGAAAAGTGAGTCACAATATATTCTATTATAAATGGAGTTATACTGGGTCAGAACTAATTAGACATGATCAATTAGACAATAGCAACAAAAATAGCTTAATTAATTAGCTCATGCCTTACAATATGGAAATTGTGAAAAAAAATTATGCTCACATCATTGCCAAAAAATTTTACATAGCAGCATAATTTGAATGATATTTCAAATTTTATTATAGCTTTCTTCTCTGAAATGGATAGAGTATTTCATCATGAATAAACTGAATATTTGAAATTATTTATTAATAAAATATGTAGTTATGTCAAGGAGTACAGGAAGAAAAGGATGCTTGTAAACTGATGGTGGAAATAATTGTGTAATTCTGCTTGATGTGATTGAACTATGGAAAGGTTTTTGCACATATATTAATTCCTGAGTAAAAATTAATGTATTAAAATAAAATACTAACCACACTGAACCAGGATTGGATTTTGGACTCATACTAAACTTCAAAATTGTTCTTGCATCATGGCCATCCCTGCTCAATACTTGGTCTCAGAAAGGAAAAACAGAAGTTAAGGTGCTATTGCAAAATGTGATGAAGAAATTAGATGGTGTCTGGCTATCAAATAAAACAGCAGCTGGTGTCTTAAAGGTGCCATTTAGTGAGATATCAACTAAGTCCACATAGAAGAACATACCATCATCAGTCACTGAAGGATTATAAATTATATGATCCTAAATTGAAGGAGGAATTAGTGTCAAAGCCTAAATTAGTGTAAATTATATAATCCTAATTTGAAGAAGGGATTAGTGTCAGAGCCTTCTGGTTTGCAGAAGGCAAAGGATGACACTGGGAGTCCAAGATTCATTTGTTGGAACTACAAAGGAAATAAGCCTCTGTTTACCTCTCTCTACCCACAATTGATGAAAGGGACAAGTACAGTGGAGAGATGAGTATAGAAGATCAAAGGGATAAATCTGACTTGAACAGTTAAAACTTTGTTGATCCCCACCTCTGATGCATGCTGAACCTTTTTCTTTGGTCATTCACATTAGGGTGTATCTCAGAGCTGTTATATCTTTGGAAGTCACCCTCTTGAAGTTGTGTTATATAGATATTGTTCTTCTTTTTAGGTATATGAACCTCATATTTGATGAAACCTGATCTGGTTTTGAAGATTGTGCAGGACTCTACAGTGTTCTCTTGTGTTGTGGTTAACAGCTATGGTTCAGAGCTGTTTCAATGGCACCTTACAACAAAAACACGAGGTTAAGAGTTCTGATATTTAGGGGTGATAAATTATTTGATCTGTTTCCATATCTGATCAGAGATAAGATGCTACTGATGAAAAACGAGAAAAGAGGTAAAATACATTCAAAGTGAAAAGATTATAACTGTCCCTAAATATCTTTAAGATAGGGAAGTAAAACACAGAATTTTCAATAAGAGATGTTCTGAGAATAACATCTGGGAAAGTGAAAAGCTGAAATATTCTGTACTGACTGCCATCTTTCCATCACAATATTTTGCATAAATCTTACAAAGCAGGGCTGGTGTATTTATTAATCCCAGTGATTCCAAGAGAACTTGGTACAAAGGTGCTCCCCAAATAATTTCAGGGTAATAAAACAGCAAAAGACAGACATAGATATTTAGCAAGGAAAAAATGAAAGGCAGTATAAATAAAGTCATATGAATAAATTAGCAATCCCTTACTTAATTTTTTCTCCCTAAAGATATCATAGAGTTTGATGACTAACACAGCACTGACAAATGCTCAGTTTCACTGATATGGCAAAGTGT
This sequence comes from Nesogale talazaci, assembly GCA_004026705.1. Classification (NCBI taxonomy): domain Eukaryota; kingdom Metazoa; phylum Chordata; class Mammalia; order Afrosoricida; family Tenrecidae; genus Nesogale; species Nesogale talazaci. The sequence continues at coordinate 114,479 of PVJH01002189.1, read as the reverse complement.
GTTCTATTGGGTTTAGCCAGTTAAATAGAGAGTGCCAAATTCTCTTCTTCATTATTTTTCTCTTGGTCTACATTATTACCATGGTTGGTAATAGAAACTTGATCATTTTAATTAAAGTTAGTCCACGGCTGAACAGTCCCTGGTACTTTTTTCTTTGTCATTTATCTTTTGTAGGTATTTTCTTTCTTACAATGTCACCCCTAAAATGTTGGAACACCTTTTGTTAGAGACAAAACAATTTCTTGTTCTGGCTTTATAGTGCAGAGCTTTTTATTCATTGTCCTGGTGTATGTACAAAATTTTATTCTTGCTGTGATGTCTTTTCATAGATACATGGGCATTGGTAATCCTTTATAGCAGCAAAATGTTGCATTTTCTGTATTCGATTGATTTCTTTTCCATACAATACAGCTTTCTGACTAGCCTGGCAGTTGCATTATGGACTTGAGGCTTGTATTTCTGTGGGAAAATTGAAATCAGTCATTTCTACTATCCAGACCTACCACTCATTAAAATGGCCTGTGCTGGGACCTATGTAAAATAATATATAATGATCATCCTGGCCGGCGCTAACTTCACCTATTCACTCACTGTAATTTTCATATTTTACCTATTCATCCTCATTGCTATTTTATGAATGCACTCAGGAAAAAGGAAGTCAAAGGCCTTCTCCATCTGTGGGTCCCATCTGACAGTTGCCATCATATTTTATGGAACTCTTATTTTCAGGTATCTCAGTTGTCCTGCTGAAACAGGAAAAATGGTTGCCATGTTTTATATTACAGTGATCCCCATGTTGAACTCCACGATTTACAATTTGAGGAACAAGGATATCAAAGAAGCCATAAGCAAAGATATCAGTAGAATGTGTATAACAAAGTAAAATGAGTTCATTTTGTCTACAACAAACTTTTTGTTGACAACGAACTATCCCCAGCACAGAGAAACAGTCAGCTAAAGTGATTTGAATGCACACACTTAAAAACAGAAAGAGAGACTTACATTGGGAGAATATAAAAGTAAAACGACTCCTTTACATTGATGCTAAGTAGTGAGGATTAATTAGAAATAAATTGAGCAATAAATTGAAAAGGTGATCTGGACATTGTTTACCATTGCACAAATTAAAATTGTTTGAACACATAGCTAAAATAAAAAGGACTTTGATTTTCTTACTTAAGAATTCAGTAGGTGAGTTGGGAAACTGTTATTTATTTGATCATTTAGAGAGTAAGTAGAGGCCAAAGAAAAAAGAATTTAATATTTTTATAGTTTGAGGACATAGAGAGAAAGATAAAGATTTCTACCCACAGGGGCAATTCTACTAGCGTCCCTTTAAGTTGGCATCAACGTCACTTCATCGCTTCAGAGTGAGCGATGAAGACAAAAGAGACAATAATCTTGCTGAAACAGAAGATATGTCTTAACACATCCTTCTTCACTGTTGGGGCTAGATCAAAGGTTTGGGTACATGAGCACTGAGTATACATCAGAGAGTTTTTCCCAAAGGCAATTCTATTTTCAGTTTTCCAAGATAAGCAGGAGCAGTATAAAGTTTAGAATTTGTGGTTTGCACATACATTCTAATTTTTGGTAGTTATGCTAATTTAGATAACGTACATTTTTCATGTCTGCATACTTTGACTCTTTAAAACACTATCATAGTCACATAGAAATGGCGAGGCTATACTTTGAGCTATTCGTAGGTGCAACAAAACATTATTTCATTTTTTTGAGTTGTTTCCAACTTATTTTAGATCATCACAACCCAACTTTTTCATTCTGATCTGGCCTCCAGCAGAAAAATTCCATTTACAGTCCACATATGCTGAATTCGAATCTACATTTCAACAAGAACCAGGAAGAATCACCTGAAGCTCTTGTTGAAATGTAGATTCTGATTTAGTATATCTGTGGTGATTAGATGGAGTCAGGGATTTAATATAACCCTTTTTGTCATACTTTCATTTCCCCTAATCCTTCTTGTGATGTAACTTTTAATCTCTGTACATACAGGTATAAGTAATCTTTTGAAGGGAAATCTTTCCCACAAGATTAAAGCGCGATGAGTCTTTAGGTCACAAAAATAATGAATCAGCCCTGACTGCAATAATGGCAGAGAAAAAAGTCACTCAGTAAAATTTGATGTGATGTAAACACAAAATAGTTTCCTGAGATGCACAATTGTCACATTTGAATTAAAAGTGTATAAAACCCATGCAAAGTGGAAGACAAATCTTCCAATTAAAATGGTTGCTACTTCTCCTACCCCTGAGATGTTTCCATCATTATTTCTTTCATCATACATGAGTATTTCCTTAGGGAGATATTCCCAATTTCAAGACTACTTTATAAATGGTGAGAAACTATTCCTTTTCTAGTTTCAATTACTCTGTGGAAGGTAGGTCTGCATACCCTGCACGCTGCACTGCAGATGAATGCAGTCAAATCGTATAACCTGTGTCTATGAAAAGATTAGACTCAAATTGCTAGATTTATTTCTTACCATAGTGTTTATCTGAGTGGAATTATGGGGCTTGTGAGTTTTCTTGCTCTTTCTTCATGAAATAGGCAAAGCAGAGTAAACATGAGCTTGTCGTAACGGATTTACAAAACTCTTTTCCTCAATTAGTCTCCTTTCACTTTACTTTATAGCTTAAGACCTTTGAATTTACACAGTTATTTATAATAGCTATGGATGGAATTCGGGATTATATTAAGGGCATGGGTCAATGGAATGATTGCACATGTAACCATATCTTTACAGTTTTTCTCCTTTAGAGAAATTTCTCACATTAACAAATGTGATTTAAAAAATACGTATCCAATGTTTCCAATAGTTTCAAGCAATGTTTCCTACCTAAATGTGATAAACGAATTCTCTTCCTTAACTCACTTGATCATGTGACCCTAAACTGATAGAATAAATTTCACCTTGGATGAATGTGGTAAAGGATAAATCTATATTTTTTTATCCAGCCTGCATTAGAGGCTTATGCAAATGTCTTTAAATCCATGGAGGATCAACTATATATAGAGTAACTTTTCCTCCCCTCTGGAAGGACAGCTAACAAAAATTTTAGTAACAGAAAATAGAATAAAGGAATAGGATATCCAAGTAGTAACAATATGAGGTTGCAATGGGTAAGGCCACAATGCTGAAATCAAGTTAATTGAGTTGAGTCTCAAATTCCTCAATTCTTAACTATTTGCTCCAGGGAGCTTTTCTTAATCTTTCAGGGCTGCAAATTCCTCATTTCCCCACTGCTGCTAAGAGATGCAATTTTACAGGATTATAGCTCTTAAAGACATTGTAAATGTTCAATAAATATTACTCATTTCTGTTCATATCTTAAAGCAGCAACTGTTTCCCCCAAACGACATCTTTCTTAGACCTCATTAAAAGGATTCCTGTTTGTAATGGATTGTATGAAGCCGATTTAAAGATAAAGATATTTTAACAATCATATTTTTGAATGTTCCTGAGTCCCTGTGATAGGTAAAGACTGGGCTAGGCAATCTCAGGGTTTCTAAGGGGAGTGAAAACAAACTTTGGTGGTGTTTTGGGGTAAGCCTGGAGCTGTTAGCTGGCAAGGTTAGTGACTCAGGTCAATCAGCCGCTGAGAGGAAGAAAGGAAGGAAGAGAGGAAGAAAGATGAGGCCACTTGATGAGGCAGAGATAGATGTCCAATCTCAAGAAACCCTACAGTGAGTTATGCTCAATCCAAATGAACTCTATGGTGTTGGGTTTGGTTTCATTTGGTTTTAGGGTGAAAAATAAGACTTCACTCTGCAGGGCTTAAGCAATAGACAATCAAAGAAAAGTTCACAAATCCCACAGAAATGAAAACAAAATGGACAATGGTCTATAAAATTGTTATCTTTCTGGAGATACTATTTTTATGTTTCTGAAGTCTTGAGCAGGATTCCTGTTGGATTAGTGGCTCATCCCCAAGGTCAGCAGTTCCAAACTCTTAGCTTCTTTTCAGGAGAAAGACGAGGCTTTCTATGCTCATAAATAAGTACAATCTTGGGTTCTCACAGGGCAGTTCTACCCTTCGTCATTGGCTTGTTGAGTCAGAATCGATGCAATGACACAGCATTTTCAATTTTTGTATGATTTTATGCTTTATTATTTAATATTTTGTATTCAAATGAATATATACAAAGCAAGCAATCAAAAGAGTTGACCTTCTAGTTGCCATGTATGCTGTATTTCTCCAGAAATGGGTCCCTCCTGATAGCATGATCAAAATATGGTAACCAACTTGATATTTTGAAAACATATGACTCTCTATGCTGGCACAATGTAGAACCAATGTGTCAACTATATTTGACAACTAGAATACCAATGCTCAAGTCTATTGCCCTGTACTCAGAAAAACTTATTCTCAATGACATGTAAAAATGGGTAAGTTAATGTTATATTGATATTTGTGATTTTAATTGCTATTGAGAGGCAGCTATGACATGTGAAGGCAAGCTTAAATCGAATTTCAAAGGATTCCTCCCATTTAAGTCCAAGCTTTGCACTAATTATTTATCTTATCTTCAGAGTATACTTTAATATTTATTAAATATTCCTGTCTACAAAATAACATGATGGAATGAATTTTAAGCCCTGCCCTTCCATTTCATGATATGATTTTGGTCAATTCTGTGTGCTCTTATTTTAAAGTAAGTCTACCATAATAACAGTGAAAATGTAAATGTTTAATCTTAATAGTGTGTTAGTAATAGACAATTCATCTCTTTCATAGAAAAGAAATAGGAAATTATTATAGTGACATTGCCCTCTTGAAAAGAAGATTTATACCTCTATGTCACCATTTTTGGCACTGCTCTCAAACTACACTTCTTTCTAAATGATTTAAATTAAAATACAAATAAATAGGACTAGAATATTTACACAATAAAACAAATCGATTTGTGTTTTTTCTTTCTCCGTAGGCCATAGAGATTGAATCTATGTAAAGGAAATGCCAAATTTCACGGATGTGACGGAATTTATTCTTCTGGGGTTGACCAGTCGCCAAGAGCTACGTGTTCTCTTTTTCATGGTGTTCCTAGCAGTTTATGTGATCACTCTGATAGGGAACATTGGTATGATCATTTTGATCTGCATCAGCACCCAACTTCAGAGCCCTATGTACTTTTTCCTTTCTCACTTATCCTTTGTGGATGTGTGGTTCTCTTCCAATGTTACCCCCAAGATGCTGGAAAACTTACTATCAGAGACAAAAACCATTTCTTATGTGGGGTGCTTGGTGCAGTGCTACTTTTTCATCGCCCTTGTTCACGTGGAAGTCTATATCTTGGCAGTGATGGCTTTTGATCGGTACATGGCCATCTGCAACCCTTTGCTTTATGGCAGTAAAATGTCCAGGACTGTTTGCGTTCGACTTATCTCTGTGCCTTATATCTATGGATTCTCTGTTAGCCTCATATGCACACTGTGGACATACGGCTTGTATTTCTGTGGAAACTTTGAGATTAACCATTTTTACTGTGCAGATCCTCCTCTCATCAAGATTGCCTGTGGAGGTGTCCACATCAAAGAATATACAATGATTGTCATTGCTGGCATTAATTTCACATATTCCCTCTCAGTGGTCCTGGTTTCCTATACTCTTATCGTAGTAGCTGTACTCCGCATGCGCTCTGCTGACGGCAGGAGGAAAGCCTTCTCTACCTGTGGTTCCCACTTGACAGCGGTTACCATGTTTTACGGGACCCTTATATTCATGTACCTCAGACGGCCCACTGAGGAGTCTGTGGAACAGGGGAAAATGGTGGCTGTGTTTTATACCACAGTGATCCCCATGCTAAATCCCATGATCTACAGTCTAAGGAACAAGGATGTGAAAGAGGCAGTCAATAAAGTAATTACGAAGGCAAACTTCGGGCAATGAACCTGGGACAGATGCTGCTGGAATGTGTTGGTAGCAACGGGTATTCTAAGCTCTTACACATACTGAAAGTAAACCATTCAGTGATGGTTTACTCCTTGAGGGAACCCCGAAGACTAGGCTTGCTTCATTTACCTTATATGCAACACTTCTTTTATTTAATCTGACAGCACCAATTGTGAAGCATAGCATACCATATTATGTTATTGGAGGTACATTTTATAAGTACTAAGTAACTGAATATTTATCTGGAGGTATCCTATTTTTAGTGGAACATTATCCTGCTCTATATTTTCTATGTGCATACTCCTTAATCTAGATTTCATTCAAAATATAATTTTACCAGATAAACAGTTTGAATATGTTTATATATGTACACACATATGTGCAATATATGTGTGTATATATACATACATATATACATATATTTCCCCATGGCTTCAGGGTATTTGTAGATTTCAATTAATTTCAAGTATTCTATAATGTTTATACATAAATGGATAGGCATAGCTACATAATTTATATTCAAAATCTCAAAAACCTTAATACAATCGTGAGACTTTTTCTCATTATGCATTTTTTTACACATAGTGAACAATGTTTGTGCTTCAATCATCTGTTTTTCCACCCTAACACTAGTCATTGGTTTAGAATCTATTATACTTGTGTGAGACGAAGGTGTGTCTGGATCAAGTCATGATAGTTACAATCACCACGTATGCATATGAAAGTTGGTTATTGACTAGGAAAATTGAAAAAGAAAGAACACATGTGAATGATTGTTCTGGTAAAAAATATTGATAATACCCTGGGCTGTCAAAAGAACAATCAAATTTTTCTTGGAAGAAGTACATTCAAAATATTCCTTAAAGCAAGGATGGTGAGATTATTATACTGGGGACAGGTTATCAGGATTGACCAATCCTTGGAAAAGGACATCATGATTGTTAAAGTAGAGGGACAGAGAAAAAAGAGGAAGACCTTTGACAAGATGTATGGACACAGTGACTGCAATAATGAACTCAAATAGAAAGACAATTATGAAGACAGTGCAGGACCAGGACTCTGTGTTCTGGGGGACATAGGGTCACTAAACTCCGAACTGACCGAAGGACACCTAACAACAACAACAATACAGGCTTCTCACCACAATCCCCCATAACAACATTATTTTACCATGTCAATTGAAATGACTTTGTTTTATCATAAATGTGAAGCACTGTGAAAACATCCACATTCACACCTACAACAAAAGGTATTATGGTGGAGTCTCTTCATGGTGACATCATACATTGAAGGCAAAGGATATTATATTATTCAAAGTCTAAACTTTTACTATTGAATATCATCCCATTAAACCTTTGTTTAATGATCTGATTTGAAACTGTTGTCTGACTCTTGCTTCTTCTCTGGAATATCATATTCATTGACTTTATTATAAGGAGCTCAATCAAATATTGAAACACCTAGAGGGGATCAACCAGATAAATAATTCCCCTCAACTTGATTTATTACAATAAGAAAATATTCTAATTTGATCAGTATGGTTCAAAATGGTATTTTATTTTGAAACACATGAAAATTAACTGGCCACTCTCCAATTTTCCTTCATTGTTTCACCTACAACCTGGCACATAAATAAGTCTACCCTAGGTGTCTCTTACAAACTTAGCAGCATAAAGAAACAGGGTAGGTAGAAACTCTTCCTGGAATGGATTCATTCTGTTGTAAATAGTTATCACATTTACATGGATAGGTAATTGAATAATGTAGGATGAAGTTGCACGGAGTTGTGGTGTGATGCCTTTGTTAAGATGACCTAATTCAAACACATAAAACATTGGTACTCATGTCAAAAGGATAATTAACCATAAACCATTTTCTCAGTGACATAAAATAACTGGATGTGAAGAAAAGCAGATCTGGAGGTATTCTTTTGTACATTGGATACCACTATAGCATCTATGTTAGCAATATTTATGTTTTTTAATTGTCTAACTCCACCTCAGAAGAGTTAGGGTCAAGTACATGAAGTAACAATCTTCCAGCAACCACTCTCTTCTCAGAAATTTACATTGTATCGTGGCAATATTTAAATTTTTCTTATTTAGTTTATCAATTTCTTTTCTGTTTTCTTTGTGGCAGAGGTTTTACTCTATCTCCACTCTTTTCCATTTTTCTTCAAGAAATAAAGCACTTTAGTTGCATCTTTCCTCTTTAATCTGCTGTCACCTTGCAACGGCTTTTGGCAATGAGTTGTCAGCAGTAGTTCCATTTTCTGTTATTAAGTTAGATGTGTTTGGTTTTAGTGGAAGAAATAGGAGCTCTACCCTCTGGTATTAGTCCTTAGGTTATATCGCTTTTACCTTGCAACTCAATGGTATACTTAGATTTGTTAGGACCTTCCATTATGGTATAAATTGAGTATTAATCCATTTCCTTTTTCCCATTTGTAGGCCAGTCTCTCTGCTATTCCTTTCAGACATGGACAAAGAGTTTTTTCTTGAGTTCCGGAATTGTCAGCTGCTTGTTTCTTTGTGTGTCTTTTTTTTCCTGCACTGAGTTTAGATACCAATTTCTATCAGGCTTTCTCACCTATTCCTACTTACAAGTCAATAGACCTGCAGTTAATACACTTATCTGCTGGTTGAAGAATCTGGAGTTGGAACCCAGGAACAACACTGTGGGAAAACATGTGGCACGCAGCTTGTTGGTAACCTTGTGAGGCTGATCTATTCTGTCCATAGAGTCACTATGCAGTTTGTTGTTGTTGTTTGTGTATCTTAGCTCTTGTTACTCTTCTGCTTGGCTTCCATTTTGGAATGGTGGTTTCTCTGTGAGGATCTAGCAGGCTCCCTGATTACACTCTGGACACATTGAACTATCATTTTGTTTGTTCTTAGAACTTGTTAAACTCACTTTTTGAAGCTATATGGTTTTGCAACTTCTTCTGTGAATCCTGAATTCTTCCCTGGAAAAAGGAAACAGTTCTCTGTTTAAAGCCTTTTATAATTTTTACAGCTTTAATAACATCAAAAGCCCATTGACATTTCAAATCTCATCTTTGGCTTTTATTTCTCCACAAAATGATTCTTTAGTCATCATGAGTACTTTCTCACTCTGTGGTTTCTCTATAAACTCTGAGCTATTTGGTTTTGGACCTATTCAATGTTGGGCTTTTGAACTATAATGCAAATGACCCAAACAGTTGTAAAGATGATAAGCTTTTTCCTTTATTGAGTGCGTGCCTCTAGCAATAGCCAGCCACATTTCAAGATTCATGTCTTGGCTAAACGTAGCCATCTCCCTCAAATAAACCCTCTAAACTACTATAACCAGCTTTGGTTTAGATTATTTATAAAGGAAGTCTTACCCATGAATGAAATGGACATTGTAGATCAGATGAAGTCAGTATGGTTTATTGGTGAGAGAACATCGAGTGTCTTTATTTTATTGCATCTTTACTGTGAAACCATAGGCTTCTTAATTTCTGTTCTACTGCTAAGATTTCTTATCTGCAGAATGGAGATGACAATATTACCTTCCTCAGAAGTTTATTGTTAGGATTAAAGGTACAAAAATCCCCACTATGTAGCACATGGCTAGCACTCAGTGAACTAGTCACATCATTGCTGTTATTCAAGAGTCCATTTATTCTACTAATCCAAGTGCATACCCATATCTAGTACTCTCTTTTTCCATTCTCATGACCACAGCACAGATGTTTTGAACAAATTATCCCAATGTATAATTTCCTTTGCTAGTTTTACCACTTACACTTAGAGATTAATCTTTCTCTCACAGCCCTCTACTTTATTTGTTCTGTATACCTCTTTACTTTTTCAGCTAGGTTTTAGAATTCATTGCAGTATCCACATAGAATGTACAGAATATTTATGCTTATGGGGCTATTAGGGAAATTAGCAGACTATGATTCATGGAAATACTCAGAATACAATTGTCATTTAGGATAGTTTATTCCACATTGTTCAGTGAACTATAATTCCTGGACATAATCAGCTTCGATGTTGAGCTTTATGAGCACCAACTCAATTGCAAATTAACAATATTATAGAAATTTCACATATACACTAACGTCCCATAGCTAACATTGAAGCAACTCGGAGATAAAATCCAAGACAACATGCTTCTTGCTTAGCTAGCCAATGACAGGCTACAAAAGCTAGCTTGTCTCTCTTTTGGTAAGATACCATAGCTTGGAATATAGGCAGGTTTTGATTGCTGGGGTTGAGTTCTGGGCCTTTGGGTGAGTTGAAAGCATGAATGACAGACTTAAGAGAAAAGTGGAGTCATGTCAGGGCACAAAAGAGTTATATGTCAACAGGAAACATACAAGCAACATGGTCTAAATTTTGCCCCACGTTCAATATAACTGCATACCAACCATTTCCTCAATCACTAGACCGAATACCTTTGCGTTGATCATAACAACCCTTTGGGCAGGTAAGATGGTCCCTGTGTCAATGTCGTCGAGAGCCCTGACCTTCTCGCTCTCAGCAGCTGATGGTTTAAAACTGCTGACTTCGGGGACTGTAGCTCAACTCAGCATCCACAGCACTAGAGCTCCTGCATAGATCAGAAGATTATCAATTGGACCTCTTTTGTCATTTTACTTATAAAAGCCTATTTAAAGTTAAAGTCACCAATGAAACACAGAAAGATACAATAAGTAATGAGATAGAGATATTTTTTACATATATGCAAACATTTAAAATACTTTATAAAGTTTGAGAACAGGAAATGGAACCAGATCTTGCAAGGAAAAAGAATATGGGTCTGAGAACAAAGACTGTGCTTTGCTTGTAAGCCAAACTTATGACGTGAGAGGCAGAGATGATTTCCCTAGCACAGGCTGATGGACTTCATGTAGCGAGTAAATGTTTTTAATTGGTTTCAAAAGGGTCCTATCTTCTCTCACACATGCCCTACACTTGGCATTTGGACGTCTTGCTCATGGCATTGTGCTTTTGAACAGGATTAGACATTAAGGGTCTTGGTCACTCTTTGAAATCCTATGCCTCACACTCTCATTTATTTTGTTACAAAGGGCTTATTCATTTATTTTTCAAAAATCATTTTATTGGGGGGCTCATACAACTCTTATCACAATCCATACATCTATCCACAGTGTCAAGCGCATTTGGACATATGTTCCCATTAGTTTCAAAACATTTTCTTTCTCCTTGAGCCTGTTGGTGTCGTCTTCTCATTTTCTCTCCCTCCTCAACCCTTCTTCCCTCACAAACCCTTAATAATTTATAAAATATTATTATTCTCTTGTCTTACACTGACTGATGTCTCCCTTCACCCACATTTCTGTTGCCCATACCCCCCAGGGAGGTGATATATATATACATATATATATATATATATCATTGTGATAGCTTCCCCCTTTCTTCCCCAGCTTCCCTTTATTCCCCTGGTATGGTGGCTTTCAATATTTGTCCTGAGAAGCTTATCTGTTCTGGTTTCCCTGTGTTTCAAGCTCTTACATGTACCCAAGTACATGCTCTGGTCTAGCCAGATTTGTAAGGTAGAATTGGGAGCTTGACAGTGGAGCCTGGGTAGGGGGAAGCATTAAAGGACTAGAGGTAAGTTGTACCATGAGTTTTGTTGGTGCTATACTGCACCCTGACTGGCTCGTCTACTCCCTGCGACCCTTCTGTAAGGGAATGTCCAATTGTCTACAGAAGGGTCGTGGGTCTCAACTCTCAACTCCCACTCATTCACAATGATACAATCTTTTTTGTTCCTTGATGCCTGATACCTGACCCTATCGACACCTCATGATCACACAGGTTGATGTGATTCTTCCATGTGGGCTTTGTTGCTTCTCAGCTACATGGATGCTTGCTTGTCTTTGAGATTTAAGACCCCAGTGGTTACATCTTTTGATAGCTAGGAACCATCAGCTTTCGTTAGCACATTTGCTTATGCACTCACTTTGTCTTCAGCAATTATGTTGGAAAGATGAGCATCATGGAATGCCAGGTTAATAGAACAGTGTTCTTGCATTGAGGGAGTACTTGAATAGAGGCTTAATGTCCATCGACTACCTGAATACTAAACCTATAAATATATGTACATAAAGCAATTTCCCCTGCCTATATTTAGGCTTTGTGGCAGTCATGTGCTTATGTTAATTTTATGATTGAAATGTAGGGGGGGGAGTCTAGCCTGTTAATCTGGAGAAAGCCATTGAACAGCCAATGAGGCCTCTATGTGGACATGGCTTTCTCCTGAGACTTCTGGGAAATCTCACGATATTTCCCTCGTGAAGAAGAGAAGCGATCTTCCCCAGTTGTTGGGAGTTAGTCTCAGAGACGATTAATCACTGAGAAGACAAGATGGCTGCATCTGAGAAGTTGGAGGAGCCGGCAGAGAGACCACATGGCTTTGCCCTGATGGAACTAGACCTCTGAAGCTCAAGAAGCCCTGGAGAGACTCCTGCCATCAATGAGTTACTTCTGCTGTTGATGGACCCTGAGTCCTGGAAGCGAGGAGCCATGCAGAGTATCCTACCAGCACTGGGATTCTGCACCCACTGACCTGTGACTTTGTGAGTCAGGAGAAGACTTTATAGACTGATTTCGGGCATATGGGTTAATATCGGTCTTGTGACTTTGAACTGAACTGGGCTGGGATGTTTTCTCAATGTCCTGTTCCTCTTTTATAAAAACCTTTTCCTTATATCCATATGTATGTCTATGAAATTTATTCTTCTAGTCTACCAAGACTAACACAGGCTTCTATAAATGCCCTTTGTCTCCTAGTTTTTCCTCTATTTTTTTAAATTAAATAATTATTTTTAATTGGAGACTCATGCACACAATCTATGCGTCTATCTATTGAGTCGAGCACATTTGGTTTATTTTCATGCTTAGTTGATTGCAATCTTCCCCATGCTTTCTGATACTGCAGCGTGTTTGGGTAGGATTGTGCATTCTTACAATATCATATGAGATATTGATCAAAGAGAATATCACACACTTCGAAATTAGCGAACATATGAATGAATGAAGAAACCCATTTATCTAACTATATTTGAAAGATGAAATGGATACAGCATTCTGTTAGTTTATTGTAACTCCCCAAACCAGTCACTCTTGAGATGGTGCTGACCCATGATCGCCTATGTGTGTTAGCGTGGAACAGTACCTCATTGTAACATTTAGGTGCCTCATAGGAGAGTCCCTGCCCTTTCTACTGATGTGCCTAGGGACAGACTCAGAACCCCATCCTTTCAGTTAGCAGTTGAGTATGTTAACCAGTGCTCCACCCAGGGAATCCATAGTAATCCCAACATACAGCCACATTCATTGACTAGGAAGCCTTCATAGTTATCACTTGGCTTTACAAGAACTCTTCATTCATTCAACTCCATTGTAGTCTATTCATTATCTCTGATTTTCCAAGAACATTGTTTTAAAGAACCAAGAAATGGTCTGTATTCGTGGCTATGTCAGGATAACAACAAGATTTCTCAACTTCTAAAATGCAATCTTCATCTGAGACCTGCAAAGTGGAAATGGCAGCATTGCAAAGGATCTGACAATCATGCATTTTCAGGAAATGGCCTGTGGTAAATGCAGTCGTGATAATAAGCAAAGCAAAGTGTGATAGTTGAAGGTCAGGCTATAGTTAAGGAGCAGACTACTTCATGAAATAAGGACTTGCAAGAAATTTACCTCATTAAGCTACCTCAATAGCTACATTAGCTATTCCACCAAGGAATAAATAGAAAAACATACTGATTCCTTAAATATCATGCAAATAGCATATGAGCAATACAGATAATAGGTATATCAAATTCAAATATAGAAGTAGTATTAGTTCATTAGACAATCATAACTTCACTCCTTAAGACAGTGCATTGTATTACAAAATGAATAAAGAAGAGAATTTAATACAGAGATAGTTTACTCATAAAAATGAATTCACTTCAAAGACATATTAAAACAACAATGCATCTGAGACAATGCAAAGAATGATTATTAGCAGTCAAGAAAAAAAAAGGTAGGATATTGCATGAAATGTCATCGGTATGGAAAAGAAATTCATCTTATCAGATCTCTGACTAATTTTTACCATTTTGATTTTCACAAATAATATAGATGGAAATCAGTTTTGAGAGAAGCCTTATCAGTGGAATAAATACATCAGTGAACCTGGAAATCAAATTTTCCTGGGTTCTTGGTGTTTATTTATTAAAAAAACTAAAATCTACTCTTTTAAATATTTCTACATATAAAACATGATAAAAGATAATTTTAATTTCACACAGTTTTATGTATAAACATTTGAGATGATATTTTTCCAAGTTAGGAAATTATGTTTCTGAGATTTTTTGAAACAGCACATAAATTTTTGCAATGATGTCCTCAGGGAAGTCTTTGTGTCTTGGTTCCTCAGCTGTAGATGATGGGGTTCAGCATGGAGATGGATATTGTGTAGAAAACAGAGGCCATTTTTTCTGTGTCAAAGGAATGGCTTGAATTTGGCTGCATATACATAGAGATCAGAGTCCCGTAGTCACTAGAGTCAAAGGAGAGACCCAAGTTGAAAAAATTTAAAACTTCCTTATGTAGAGTGAATTCTTAAAATGGCAGCCACAATGTACATGTAAGAAATGATAATAGGAATTAAAGATGCACTAGATTGGACCTACTTGTGATGAAAAGTGAGATCTCCTAAGCTCCTGTCTGAGGAGCAATGAGCCATTGAAGGGAATTCATCACAATAGAAATGATTGATGACATTAGGACCACTAGAGGTCAGTTGAAAAGTCAGTGTTATGTGGAACAGAGTACAGAAAAACTGAATAAGCAGGCTCTGAAAACCAGCTCCATTGGGGGGAGGGGGAGACTTTATCACAACATTTTGTAAATAAAGGCAGATTTTGAACTCAGAAATAAAGGGGGAGGGGTATTTTATTACACCATTTTGTAAACAAAGGTAGAATTTGAACTTGAAAAAACTCAGCTCCATACATACTTTTGGAGCCATGGATCATAAACCATTACAGAAAAGAGAAAGATTTCTGCTATGATGAAGGTCAGGAAAAATGATGGTTGTGTTCTACATGCATAGAAAGATAGAGAGCAGTGATTGGTCAGCAGGTTTGCCAGGAACTTGGCTTCTATTGATGAGAAGTAGCAAAGGTCTACAAAAAACAAGTTACAAGTAAAAAATATGTGGGTATGTGTAGGTGGAAGTCCAGGGCATTAAGGAAATAATTCCTAAATTCACTGCCAAAGATAGAGTATAAACTAATAAGGTGAACAGAAAGAATGATTTCAACTTCTTTATTAACTGAGGAATTCAAGAGAATAGACTCAGTATCTCTGGTTCTTTTTGATTTAGTGATTTATTCCAGTGTGTCATCTGCTGAGGAAATGAGAAGACAATGCCAAAGGGAAATATTTGGTACCAGAAATTGTCACTGGAATTTAGCTTCTGTATGCTTATCTTTGGAAGACATTGTACGATAATGTCTGAGATCAAAACATAAAAACAAAAATAATATTTGAAACTGTCTACTCTGGCTATTTATATGTTGGGGGTCAAAATTAAACTCTAATAAAAAGTTTCAGACTTCATAGTAAAGATTCCAAAAAAGTAAAGTTTTATGCTTTGTGAAGATAATTACTACTTTAGATTCAGCTATTTTGTTATATGGAAACAAGAAAAAGCATTTGTATTTCCCTAGTTCCTTACTTCTTCTTGGTGAAGCAAAATCGGAGCTAAAAACAATTTAGCTGTCATTATTTTTCTTTTTTTTTTGGGGGGGGGGGAGAGGGTGGCATCACTGCCCTCTGGTGGTCATGGGAGCTATCCAGTGCTGCTTCTGAGAGCCGCCACTGGATTTGAACCGCCAAGGCCGCAGCCCGCAGTCCCATCCTCAACCACTTACGCCACCAGAGCTCAGCCCTAATCTGTCATTATTTTTCAATGAATAATTTCCTAGTTTTACAAATATATATTACTAAATGAAAACTTAAGCAAGATGTTCAAAGCGGCAAGAAAAAAGGTCAATGGAGTCTTCTGCTTTTGTATTCTGGTGCCTTTTGAGTTTAGAAGACCTCAATCTATTTTCAAATGTTGATTTATAAAATTAAAACTTTACAATTTCTTATTATGTCTGCTTAATTATTAGCTCCAAATGCACTTAATCTAGTTTTAACTTGGGGGTATTAAGAGTCAAGAGGTGGAGCTTAACCTGTCAATCTGGTCACAGACTGATGCCTCCTTATGGGAATAGCTTCTCATGAGGAGGCTGATAACTTCCTCTCTTCCTCTCTGCTTCACCTTCCCGTGGACAAGCTGCATGGAGTCAGGCTGTACAACCAAAGCCCTGAAGCTGTGAAGATCCACACAAGCACTGATAATTCCACTGCCACTGGATCCACACAACTTTCTTCCCACCACCCTTTGATCTTCCTGCATTCAGTATCACTGCAGATGAGATTGGGAGCATTCAGAGTGGTATGGCCTTAGACCAATATCACTGCATATGCTGTGTGAGTCTGAAGAGGACTGGTATCATATATGTGGGCTAATAATAGACTTGTGGATTTGATTTGGACTGGACTGGGATGTATTTTTCAATATACAATTGATCTTTGATATAAACATCTCTCTTAAACCCAGAAGTGTCTCCAGATTTGTTTCTCTAGTCAATCCTGATTGTTACACCAATGCAGACCTAAGTTGAGGATGGAATCCTTGGATCCAGAATTCTCTTAATGTTATATTAAATGATCTACTCTGGTTAGTTAGAATTATCAGATTGCAATTCCATTTTCTTCTGAAACATGTTTGCTTGTCCTAGTCTAACTCCTATTCTCCAGTGTGCCTTCATAGTGATAGAGTCACTAGTCCAACGATGAATGTCATATGCTCTCCTTGGGATAGAACTGATTTTCAGAGGACAAGAAGTACCTGAAGAAGAGTTCACAGTCCAACTTGTACAGCTTCCTTGGCTCACTGAGTCAAGCCCTCTTCTACCATCATTCAGAATGATTATAGCTTTGCATTAGACTTTATGCTAAACAAAGATTATACTTTGGTTTATTCTAGCAAGTATCCAGGAAAAAAAAGTCTGTAGTTTGGTCTAAGTCACCACAACCATACCATGACCTTTGACAGATTAGTGATGGAGAGAAGCATTCTGCATCAGGGTATAGTTACTTTATGGAAAGAAATTATGGGTCAAATATTAGACTGCTATAATTTGTAATCTTGCTTGGATCCACAATAAATGCTCATTGAAGCAACAGTTAAGAGATCAAAACATGAGTTGCATTAGGTGAATTGACTGCATGGCACCTCTTTAGAGTATTAAAGAGCAATAATGTTGCTTTGAGGACTATGGTGCACCCCAGCCAAGTCATGGTATTTTCCATTGGGCATTGAATAAAGAGGACTCAAGAAGAACATATGCATTAGAAATTTAGTGCTGGGAAAGCGCTTTGAAAGTACCATGGACTGCTGAAAGAACAAGCTACTCTTCTAAGAACTATGGCCAGAGGCCATCTTACAGTTATAGATTTTGAGTCTCCATCTTACATATTTTGGACTTGACAGGAGAGACCACTTTCTGGAGAAGGTCATCAGATTTGGTGAATAGGAAGGACAGTGAAGGAGAAGAAGGCATTCAATGAGATGGATTAATAGAGTGACAGCAATGATGAGCTCAAGCAAGAATATTTGTGAGGATGGCTCTGGACTGGGCACTGTTTTGTTCTGTTGTATAAATCTAGTGGAGATTGGGAAAAAGAAAAGACCGATGCCTAATAGGCAGGTAATGAATAGGGCATTTTTTGAATTTACATTGGTCTGAACCAGAAATTCACTTCATCAACTTTCTTGCTTATGACTTTATTCTCTGTGAATATTACAAGCCAGAAAATCTTATGAAAGGAATCGTGAAATTAGAAGTGATATATGCAATTGAAAGGTCATGATATCAAAGTTATTTATGTACCCATGATCAATTTCATCAAAATCTAAAGCTACATCTTTGCATGCTTCATGTATTAGAGATTGGATTATTGCTAGTAAAATAATATTTTAGTACAAAGTTATTCTACTCATGAAAGTGATAGAATTATTTTATTTCCACAAAAGATTATACACATCCATATTACCTCATGTCAGTAAGTTAACTTTTAAAGTTGTTTTGTAGACTGGGGATGACATTTTTTCCATGGCACTTAACAGTGCATTCTTTACCTCTTGATTTCTCAAGCTGTAGATCATGGGGTTGAGCATGGGGATGACTATTGTGTAGAAAACAGAGGCCATTTTGTCTGTGTCAAGGGAATGATTTGATTTTGGCTGCAGATACATGAAGGTCAGAGTCCCATAGAATATAGTCACTGCAGTAAGATGAGAGGCACACGTTGAGAAAGCCTTACACCTTCCTTCTGTGGACTGGATTCTCAAGATAGCAGTCACAATGTAAAAATAAGAAATAAGAATAGCAGTCAAAGAGCAAATGATATTGAATCCAGCAGAAATGAAAAGTAAAATCTCTTTGATTTGAGTGTCTGAGCAGGCAAGAGCCATTAAAGGAATGTCATCACAATAGAAATGATTGAGGATGTTAGGGCCACAAAAGGTCAGTTGGAAAGTAACTACTGTATGGAACAAAGCAACAGAGAAACTAAATAAATAGGGACCCATCACCAGCTGCATACAAACCTTTGGGGTCATGACAACCACATAGAGAAGAGGATTACAGATGGCTACATAGCGATCATAAGCCATTACAGATAGGAGGAACATCTCTGAAATGACAAAAGTCAGGAAAAATCCTAGTTGTGTTGCACAGGCATAGAATGATATAGATCTGTGCTTGGTCAGGAGCGTCTCCAGGAACTTGGGTGCTATTGTCGAGGAGTAGCAAAGGTCCACAAAGGCCAAGTTGCTGAGGAAAAAGTACATGGGCGTGTGAAGTCTGGAGTCCAATCGAATTAGAGAAATCATTCCGAAATTCCCCACCAAAGTTAGAGTGTATATCACTAAGATGAGCAGAAAGAGGACAATTTCGATATCTCTAGGAACTGCAAAACCCCCAAAAATGAATTCGGTGACTCTGGAGCTGTTTCCTTTTGCCATTGTTTTCAGTCTCTAGTCTGCTAAGGAAAAAGAGAAATGTAAACCAAGCATAAATTACTGGGACTAGAAATTGCAGTTCGGCCCTGGAGAGAACTACATTGTATATCATAGGCTATGTCTGGACTCTTTGGTGTTCATGTAAGATAACAGAAAACACAGGTATAATTTCATTTCAAATTCTGCATTTTATCTATATAAGTAGACCAAAATTAAGATGCAATAAAATTGAAGACCACATGTTTTTTAAATATTTTCAAAAGCTTTTATTCCCTTAAAGATATTTATTTGGGCTGAGCCCCGGTGGCGTAGTGGTTGTGCGCAGGACTGCGTTCCACTGGGATGGAGGTTCGGTTTCAGTGGTGGGGCTGGGCCTCCTACTCCCACCGCCAGAGAGCAGTGATGCCCCCCCCCCAAAAAAAAAAAAAAAGATATTTATTTGTGGTTCAAAAAAAAGATATTTACTTATATAGATTTAAGTATTTAAAATTAGTTTGAAACAGGTAGAACATTTATTTTTCTATCTTATTTCTCATTGGTGAAGCAAAATATTAGTTAAAATTAATCTTCCGTGGTTTCTGAATATTTTCCTTTTTTATAATATGTATTACTAGATGAACACTTGAGCAAGGTACTTGATTGGGAGAACAAATTGGGTTGTTAAACACTTGCACTTCTATATTTTTGTGCATATTAAAGTTATATGTCATCAATCTAGTTTCATATGTTGATTTCTAAGCATTTTGGCTGTTATGGATATACACATGCACATAAAAACCTATGTACATATATATGGTATGTGTATTTAAAACTATGTTTTTTCTGATAAATTATGGTGTTCCATTTGAACTACTTTCAAAATGTATAATCAGGGGCATTTTCAAAAATTCCTGGTAAATACCTACTCAAAAATATATGAAATTCCTGTTTTCAAAATATCATTGAGAGAGCAATTACTTTCCAGGAAATAACCCTTTAATCTTAGCATTTTGGAAAGTTCTTGTTAAAAAAATAACATTTATGCTGAGTTTTAATATGTTAGAATTCCCTCTTGGATTTCACTTAGGGATCTAAACTATTATTTTTCCATCTGTGTCTTATGGGGAACTGTTAAGAGGAAGGAAGTAGAGTCTGCTAGAATATGTGCAGTTATCCTGTGGGCACTAAAAGTCAACTGCAGTTTGTGCTGATGAAAAATGTCCTCCTCTAGCTGCTTGTTTGCTCAGGTAGTCTCCTCAGATCTTATTGACTCCTCATTCATTTGGTACCAGTCTAAATTAATCTATCTCACTGCAATACACATAGATGTTTATGATGATTACACCTGTATGATATGACTACTGGGAAAAATACATCCTTTACCACCACTGAAGTGAAGAAATGCAACTTTATTCAGGGATAAAAAATAAGATATTGCCATCATCAGATTAAAACATATACAGTATAGTAATAGGCTAGTTCTCTTTTCTTTTCAATATAATGCCTCCAATGTTTTTTTCCTATTAGTTATTATGTGGGTAGATATTTTATTTGAAAAACTATTTCTTCCACTACTGAATCAAGCACAGCACTTTAACACGTCATAAAAATGCATGCCTACATAAAAACTAAAACAAAACAAAACTCATCTCACTGCCATCAAGTAAAGAATGACTCAGAGCGACAGGATAGAATTGCTACAGTGAGTTTCTAAGGCTCTAACTCTTAATATGAGCACAAAATTCCACCTTTCCCCATGGAATCGATGGGGCTCTCAAGCTGATGAAATTGCAACTAGCAGTCCAACGAGTACCCACAATGATACTAGGGTTCTATACTACATAAATATATAAAATCTCACAATAATAATAATTTACTTCCCCTCTGCCTCTCATACAACTATTTCCTTATTGATTGAGTCATTATCCCCTATGCAAATGAGGGGACTTGAAGTGAAGACCCAAAGCCCATCTGGAGACAACTGGACATCCCGTAGAGAAGGGTCACAAAGAAGGAATGAGACAGCCAGGGTGCGGTACAGCACCAAGGACTCACACAATAATCCTCTAATTTTTAATGTTTCCTACCCCTCACTATCATGACCTCAGTTCCATGTCACAAATCTGACTAGACCAGAGCACACTGGTACAGTCAAGAACTCTCGAAACAAAGGACCAATAAACCCCTCAGGAACAACAACGGGAACAGTGATATTATGTAGGTAGGGCAAGGTCAGGAAGAAGTGGGGAAAGCAGGAACTGATCATAATGATTGATGTTTAACACCTTCACCCCACCGTGAGGGGGATGAACAACAGAAATCTGGGTGAAGGGAGACAGTGGACTGTGTAAGATATGAAAATAACAATAATTCATCATGAGGTCATGAGTGTGGGAGAGGGAGGGAGGGAAAAAGAGGCGCTGATACCATGGGCTCAAATAGAAAATGTTTTGGAAATGATGATGGCAACATATGTACAAATGTGCTTGATACAACTGATGTATGGATTGTTATAAGAGCAGTAAGAGCCCCCAATATAATGGTGTGTGTATAGATATCCCCTTTATGTGACATAGATGTGTTTAAATGGAGTTGTTGACTTCTCTTTCTACAACCCTGAATGTCTTAAATAAACTACTAGAAATACAACTCATTATTGTAGGTGTACAAATCCTAAAGTGAGACTAGCATCTGCCATCTCCTTGACATGAGGTTTAATGAACTTGAGTCCTCTATTAGTTCTCCATAATAGACATGATTTTTGAAACTAAGAAGTCATTAGTGGTATCATTGGTATTAAGATAATTTGTTTCATATCAACACAGGAAATAGATTAATTTTCTTCCCTGGTACATTCATGAAAGAAAAATAACCACAAAAATTGCATAGCCTTTTCTTTTCAAAAATTCCCAGGAAGAGCTACAATTTTTTAGTACTGTTTTCACCTATTGATGTTTCTTGATACTGTCCACCTCCCTTAAATCATTGAAATTTTCTCTTAAGAAAAAGACAACTCTCACAGTGTCATGAAGGAAGAACACATTTTGGGAAGTTATGTTTTGATCTTTAGGAGGATCATTTAGTTCTTATAGATAGACTTCATTTTGTTTTGATTATAGCAGAGGTGGAAAAAATCATCTATTTCATTTTTATGGATTTAGGAGGTAGACAGTTTGAGATGCTATTGGAAATGAACAATGGTGCTTGACAACCTACCTTCTTTAAGATGGAAATGTCTCTGAATATTTCCAAAGATGTTCCCATTCATCTGTCTCTTAGATCATAAAGGTATAAGTGTGGATGATATATGATTTTATATGAAGTCTCTATTCCTTTGAGAATCAATGCTCAATGTTCCACAGCCATGAGTGTCCCAGGGACATTGCGTCTCCAAAGCCCAGCTCTAATTGCAGGGTCTAATAGGAGAACGACTATTGTATGAAGACAAGGATAGCATGAGGCAATAATTTCTGAATTGCAATGCCTCAGTATGGATGTTTTGCTTTGTTTAGTTATGTTTTCAATGTGTACACTCCTTTGTGTGGTTTGTGTGGGGGAGAATGGTGAGATTTTCTATTCTCATTGATGGTTTGCTGTCGTTGAGTCTACCCCGACTCAACATGACCCTATCATTCCCAAAAGTCCCAGGGAAATTCTACCCAGCCCTACAAGGTTGCTCTTATTTAGAAGATATTTGATGGCAGTGAATTTGAGCTTCGAAGCCTATTTACATATTAAAAACAAAGACAGATAAATAAGGCAAGAACTTTCAATGTTCAATCACCTTGAATCCATTTTAATTTCTTGTACAGTCTTCCCCTCCTGACAGCAATGTGGATTTGGCATGAGGTTGCTAAACCCATGAGCCATTCCATGGGAGGAAGGAGAGGCTCTCTGCTCCTTCAATGGCATGCAGTGTGTCTACCCAGTATAGGCTCTTTACATTGCACACCCCTTTCTCTGATGGCTGACGTTCTTGTGGAAGCCGCTATTGGTCTGTGCTTTAGAAGGAGTCCAATTCCTGAACGAAAACACTTCTGTGCCGTTTCTGTGTCATGCTCAATTGTTTTCTTGAATCCATTGCAGCAACCATGTAAATCCCTCTCTCTGAGGGTCTTCATCTGTTTCCTAGCTTTTACGTTCTGATTATCAAGGGTTGCTTGGTGTTGATCTTTTTCATTTTGGCTCATGCCCCACCAGGAAATGAAAATCCCTCATGTCCCCTCCATGCAAGTCCTTATTGTTGACTCGACCTTCAGGAAGCTGCTCTTCCTCAGCTCTAGTTTGATTGCATTTCAACTGGATAGCCTGTTCTGCAGATTCTGCTATAACAATGTTCTTGCAATTTGTGGGTTTTGCAGGGCTCATTCCCCAGAAGCAGCTGGTCTAGTCCTTCTTTGTATTTGCTTCTAAGTATAGAACGTCCACAAAAATCTGTTTAGAGCCTAGAGTAACTCTATTGTCATTTAAAATATAAGGTGACATAGCTTCCAGCATCACAGCAAATGCAAGCCATCACAGTACAATAACGAATAGACAAGGAGTAGTCTTATGAAGGAGGGAAATATTAATGCATGATTCAGTAAATAGATCTCTTTAAAGTATAAGTTAATGAGACAATATATGAGGGAAATGGGACCCAAAATGGAAGCTAGTAAACTTCTATTTCAATATGAATAAGTATGAGTTAAAAGGACAATAATGAAAATTTTTCAAATACTCCTACTAACTTTGAGTTTTCTCTGAGATCTATTACATTTCATTATAGAACTTTCTACTTTTCCCCCTCTGGAATCATATTTTAGACTTGAAATTGGCCTGCTATTTTTCATTTTATGCCCCATCTTCCATTTGAGTTTCTTATAAGGGTGATGATAAAATTTAGAAATGTATAGTGGGACGGTTCTATAATAAGATGAAAGTAAATGATGTTACTGACTTGTGCTTTCAAAAAGATGAGGTAACAAATGTTTAGTCATATATTTGCTCACCACTAGTTTTAATCAGCCATAGCACATTCTGGTAGCATCTCCTATTCATAATATAGGTCAAACACACTTAATTGTGATACAGAAATGATGTTACCGACTTGTGCTTTCAAAGACATGAAATACCAAATGTTTATTTATATATTTACTTACCACAATAAAGTATTTTATAAAATTAGAATTTTCTATTATTTTTCCAGTTAATTATAAAATATGTCAGTTGCATTTAAATAATATAAAAGATGTAAAATCACATATCTATAGTTGTTATCGAAGAAATAATGGTTGCACACTAGTTAAGTGCTAAAACAAATATCCCCCCATTGATAATTTATTATATTTTCATAATTGTATCATATCTACAAGTAAAGTTGGAGGTAAAATTAACCTCATGATATCAGATCTATTTCTCTGTGAAATCTTTTATGTTTTAGATTTCTGAATTTTTTAATTCCACCCAAAAATTCCTAGCTATTTCAAAAATAATTTATTTTCTTCATAAAAATTTCAGCTTCCTTTTGTTCTTTACTAAGGTCAATAATATTCTTGTGACTAATAGTGATGCAGGGTTACCACATTTTTGTCATACCTACTTTTTAATTGGGAAAATTAATATGATGCTATAAATTATTAGTTGCTGTAGGTTGGATCTTTTGGGTAAACTGTAATTTCATCCAGAAAAGATCTGGATATTTCCTTTTCACAGATAGCCATTATTCTTTTGCTTGCAAATGAATGACTTGTTGACATGTTTACTAGGGAAACCAGTCTGTGTGTGTGCATGCATATACATGCATTTATGTATATATATGAGTATATGATTGAAACTATATTAAATATTTTTCATTGTCATTTGCAATTTTAACAATCCTTGATCACTAGTTCTAATGTTTTTATGTGAAAACTATAATTTATTTTACTCTTTTTTTATTTGCACACCATGAAAATAATTTTCAGTTAAGGATAGAATAAATCCTGAATGACAAAAAAAGTTTTAAATTTGAAACAGTGAATTTGTATAATTCTCAGTCATTTATTTGACTGATGTGTGTGTAATATTTTTGCCAATTGATTTCAACTCTCACCCAGTCCAAATATGGAAAATATGAAATATGCCTTCTTGTATTGGTAATATTCATATTTCACATTTAAGAGCTGAATCCTACCTAAATATGAATAGACCTTTAATACAACTGCTGATTTGAATTTCTTGGTGTAGAAAATTATTAAACTTGCTTTGGTCAGCCCTAGTGCATTCTAGTATAGTTTCCTATTCATAATATATGTGAAACACATTTAATTGTGATACAAAATTATGAGAAATGTTCAGAATTTTGATTAGGGCTGATACTCCCAATTATTTTGTTACAGAATAATATGCCATACTTCACCACATTCGGTTACCAAATATCCATTCCCTGTCCATATCATATACTATGAAATGAGTCAGACTAATGAATATTGCCAAGCTGTCAATGTTCAGCATATTTGGGAATACTTTTTAACTTTAACTTTTCCGAAACTGCCGTTATTCACCCGCTTATTTTAATGGAATGAATCTTTTCATTAAGTAAATTTTAATTGCAATCAGAGTTTGCCGGAGTGCTGCTGATGAAAGGCCTCGCAGGATCCTATTACAGAACTTCGTATTGCACACAGAATTCCCCACTGTCATTGACGTACACCCAGTGCCTCTGCTAATCAGTTTCAAGGGGCCTTATTAAAGTGACTGACTTCAGATATTTTTCATGGGGGCATATTAACGGAAACCAATCTCAACAAGTTCAAAGTTTCCACTTTTTTTCCCATTAAGGTTAATGAATATACAGTTTTGTTTGAAGTATGTTGAGGTAATTATCTGATTCCTCAGGGGCGGTGTTTCCTCGGCTGTAAAGCACCTTCCTTTGGGGAACAAGAGAGTGGAGTGGAAAGACAAGTGGATTTTGGGCAGGACCAAGGTTTATGCTCAAGTTCTACTATAGTTTGGTCATCGACTCTTGGGAAATGTCCTGTCTCAGCCTTAAGGAACAAATGAGAATACTATGGACAGCACACAGTGATTTTTAAGAATATGCAGATGCATAATATGTATTTCCTTTATAATTGTGAATGCATGGTTGCAATCATAATTATGTGTAGAATGAAAATGCTAACAATAATGAGAAAGGTGACTGATATTCATTGGCTCCTCTTTATAACTGAGGCTAGATGCCATGTGTCTACACACGTTATATCGTTAGATTTGACAATGTAAGCTAGCCTCTTTTGTCAGATAAGAAAACAGAGACAGAGAATTTAAGTGATTTGTCTCAAATCTGAGATGATAAATGTATTTTCTAGAATCTATATAGAAAGTTTGAGTCTAGAATGAATGTTCTGATATATATTTTTCATTGTATATACCATTTTCAAAATTAATCTAGTTCTGAAAGTCTCAAAAACATGCTACTGTTTAAAACAGTAATAGTAATGAAAATATAAATGTCTTGCATCATTTGTATTAGAGGTGTAAGTATTGCATTAAATAAATGCATATTCAGATCTATAAAGGCACACTTAGAGAAGTCAGTATGTCCTTTTATGTATCTCAGTCCAAGCAATATGTTTTTCCCACCAAGCAAGAATTTCACATTGAACCTCATACCACACCAAAAACACAAAGAGCAATGTTTATAAATAAAAATATAAATCTCCACATTCTCTCATTATTTTCTGTGCCACACAAACTAGCGTGTGGTATTTTGTTCTTCGATTTTGAATTTAATTCTATTTCAACTAATTCTCCCTCAAAACAGACTCTGAATCAACTTCATGGGATTTCATTGTGTTCAGAAACTCTCTTACTAGAAGAATCTGTGGAAATTGTACTAATGTTTATGACACTATTGGGCAAAAAAAAAATGTGTGTGTATATATTTACCAGCCTTTTATCCCTTTGTGTATACACAATGTGGTATAGTTTCTCTCAATTGGTCTCACCATTTAAAATATGAACTACACAAAAGAAGGAATTTGACAGAACCTTCCCTACAGTGACAGTCCAACTTATTTTAATATTTTTAGTAAAGGTTGAACTTAATAGAATAAGTCTTATTGACTGGCTCCTTGCTTCATGCCAGTATGTTGCGTTCATGTCTTGGACACTGGGTTGAACGAATAGAGAAGTCTGAGGGGCTAACCCCAATACAAATACATGGAAAGTTCCCTACACACTCTCGCACACACCCTGCAGAAGAATCCGCTACAGGCAGCAAGGAGAGGGTCGTGTTTTACCAGAACACACAGGAACAAATGAAAGGAGAGGAAGAGAGAGCAGAGCACATCCAGGCCCACCAATCCCTGAGGATGATATGATAGTCCTGCTCAGAGCAAGCAAAGCACACATAGGATCACAGGGACATAGTGCCCCTGGCTGACCCCTAGAGATACAAGTGACAACACTGGAGGCACAGTGTGAGAGCTGTGCCCTATCTGAACCCACCACACTGAGGTGAAACAGCTGTGCAATAGAACAGAAAGGGGAACAGAACAACAAAGTCCACAAGGAATACCAAAAATATATAGTGAGGACAGTTTGGCATGCCGTCAGACTCAACCAGAAAACATTTCAAAAGGTCAACAAACAGACCTTGAACTATTTACAAGCTTTTTTCTCTTTTTTTGCTCTTGTTTCATTTTTCTTTGTTGCTTTGTTTTGCTCTTTTTGTTGTGCATATTATTATCTCTGCAGGTCTAGCTAGATAAGGTAGGCAGGATAAGCAATCTGGGGAGGGGGAGTCAACAAAATGGATGGTTCCAGGGGAGCATAGGAGAGGAGGAGGCAGGATAGAGGGCCAAGGAAATGGGTGTTGACAAACTCAGGAACAAGAGAATAATAAGTGATACAAAATTGATGGCAAGGAGAATATAGAAGACCTGTTAGGACTTGATCAAAGGCAAAGTAATCAAGAGGAAATACTGAAACCCAA
The DNA here is from genome assembly GCA_004026705.1 of Nesogale talazaci. Taxonomy (NCBI): domain Eukaryota; kingdom Metazoa; phylum Chordata; class Mammalia; order Afrosoricida; family Tenrecidae; genus Nesogale; species Nesogale talazaci. Next base: position 86,495 of record PVJH01002189.1, on the reverse strand, counting down.
ATGAAGGCTGATCATGATCATGGGACAAGAGGAAAATAAAAGGAAATAGAAGAAGGAATTAGGAGGCATAGGGAATTTGTAGAGGCCTAAACACAGGCATATCCATATGTAAATATATTTATATATGACAATGGGGAAATGGATTTATGTACATATATTTATAAGTTTAGTATTCAGGTATCAAATGGACAGTCAATCTCTACTCAAGTATGCCCTCAATGCTAGAACACTTTGTTCTATCAAACTTAAATTCCATGATACTCACTTTCCCAACAAAGCAGGTGCATAAGCAAATGTGGTGAAGAAAGCAGTTGGTCCCTGGCTTTCAAAAGATATAGTATCTGGGGACTTAAAAGCTTCAAGATAAACAAGTGGCCCACTAGTTGAGAAGGCACAAAGCAAACATGGAAAAACACACCAGACTATGTAATAACAAGGTGTTGCTAGGATAAGGCATCAGGCATCAAAGAACAAAAAATCATATCATTGTGAATGAAGGGGAGTGTGGAGTCCAGATAGAAAGCCCATCTGTAGGTACTTTGACATCACCTTACAGAAGGATCCCAGAGAAGAGATGAGTCAATCTGGGTGCACTATCGCACCAAAGAAGCACATGACTTTCCTGTAGTTCCTTGATGCTTCCCTCTGCCCCCTACTATCATAAACCCAATTCTACCTTTCAAATCTGGCTAGATGAGAGTATGTTCACTGGTACAGACCAGAACTGAGAACATAGGGGATCCAGGACAAATAAACTCCTCTGGACCAAAGTAGTGACCCCAGAAAGGTAAGAGGAAGAAGGGGTGGGGAGAAAGTGGGAACCAATTACAATGATCTACATAAAAGCCCCAACCTGGAGGACAGAAAACAGAAAAATGGGTGAAAGGAGACATCGGACAGTGTAAGAAATGAAAGAGTAGTAATAATTTATAAATTATCAAAAGGTTTGGAGGGAAGGAGGGAGAGAGGGGGAGGGAGGGGGAAAATGAGGAGCTGATACCAAGGACTCAAGTAGAAATAAAATGTTTTGAGAATGATTGATGTTGGCAACAAATGTACAAATATGCTTGACACAAAAGATATATGTATTGTGAGTTGTACAAGTTGTAAAAGTCCCGAATAAAATAATTTTAAAAAAGAAGGTCATCTAAAAGGAAAGTCCCTCGGAAGTACACTATTGTCATTTCATTTCCTTTCTAATTAATATATACATATATCATACACAATATCATAAAGTTTGACTCTTATCATAATAACATGAAACAGAGTTTCCAAAACTAAATCTTCACAGTACCAAAAGCCTTGGATTTCTCTTAATGGTAAATTTGGATAGCCTAATGTCTCACTAAACATCATTTTATTTCTTTTTTCTTCTTCCTTCCCTCCTTCTTTCTTTCCTGTAGATTTTTTCTTTGGTGTGAGTCCCTGATTGGTGAAAAAGGTTAATATAACCAGTTGCTAAACAAAAGATGCAAAGTTCAAGTCCACTAGCTATGCCTCAGAAAAAGATTCCTGGTAATATAGTTCAGAAAAATCACTGTTGAAAACCCTATAGACCCTTTCATATAGTCTCCATGAATAGGATTCAACTAGACAGCAATTGGGGCTGGTGGTGCTGTTCACCCTTGGGGGTTGTTGGCTCAAGATATGGCTCAAGGCCTAGTGACACTTTAGTTTGGGAATGATATTGCAATGTTGCCGTTCAGACCCCCTCTTCTCTCGGCTAAACAAAATGAGACTGTTTCTGCCAAATGCACAGTCTCAGAAACAGCCTACTCTTTCCTCTGGAGTTTCCGTAAGTCAGGGTGGACTCAGTGGCAATGAGTTGGTCTCTATGGCCAATGTAAATGTGCACCTACATAAGATAAGGATCCTGGTGGTTCAATGAAGTAGCCTGGCAATCATGGTGCTTAAGCATTGGCCTGCTAACTACCAGTACAGCAATTTTAAATGACCTGCTAGAGTGACTTCAAGGGACAAAGATAAGGCTTCCAAAAAAAAAAGTGCAGTCGGAGCTATTTTTAAAATTTTTTTATTTTATGTTTTTTGGTGTGTTTGTGAGTGCATCACTGTGCTCCGGTGGGAGTAGGAGGCTCAGTCCTGCTCCTGGAGAGCTGCTGCTGAATTTGAACCGCCAACCCTGTGGGCCGCAGTCCCACACACAACCACTCCACCACAGGGGCTCAGCCCAATCTCAGGAGCTCAGGGGCTCAGGGGCTCAGCACAGTCTTGGACACTCACAGGGGCTTCTATGCTGTCGTACACGGTTGCTGTAAGTCAGAAGTGACATGTGTCAGTGATTTTGGTGGAGCACTGGGTCACCACTGTCACTTGGATTCCAGTCAACAAAAGTGAATTTGTTTTGTTGTTGTTGTTTCACTGCTTCTTTCACTTTGCTTTGTTTTGGTAAACCAGTGATTGAGTATTGGGATGCATATCCAAAGTTCAGTGGGTTAAAGCTACCAACCCTCAGGAGAAGGATGCTTCAGTATCCATTGACCATAGAACCTGGAGAACTCAATGAAGGATCTTCTCTGTCCGACGGGGTGGTTATAAGTCAGAAGTGACTGACAGCAATAGGTTTTTCTATATAAATATCTCAAAAGCTACAAGCAACACAGTGCCGTCAAGTTGATTCAGACTTACGGCAGTCCTACATAGGTTTTCTGAGATGAAATCTTTACAGAAGCAGGCAGCCTCACTTTACTCCTGAAGAAGAGCTGGTGAACTCGAGGTTAGCAGCCAGTACCTAATTCTCTTTACCATCAGCGCTTCTCAAAATAAATTGATATCGTCTCATCGTATTTAATTTTTCTCTCCATAGTATATGATGCTCCTTTTGTAAAATTTCTATATTCTAATGTATTGATTCACTGACTTTTGCTGATAATATATTCACTACACTAGAGGAAAATATATTTTAAGACACATACTACTTATTTTTAATGTATGCCTGTTATCTTCCCTTTGAACAGATTTGTCCTCATTTCTAAAATTACTTTACAAAAATACACGCCTGGATTTCAATACATAAATGTATTTAAGTACTTAGAAAACTTTAAAAATCACTTTTAGGCCTTTGTTAAACTAAGTAACACCTATAAATTACATCTTTAAAGAACATGTTAGTTGAAAGAAATATTCCCTACATATATAAGTTTAGAACAATTTGTTTAATATTCTCACCATAATACTTATTCAGCTTCAAAATAAAAAAAGAAACTCATCCCTGTTCAGCTGATTTCAACTCATGGTGAAATTAGTGGATGGAGAAGAACCATCCTATAATGGTTCCAAGGTTGTGAACTTTATGAAGAAAAATGCAACATCTCATTCTCATAAGGGGCTGATAAGTTTCACCCTTCCATTTAGCACCTGGGCACCAAACCACTATGCCAGTAGGGCTTCTTGAGGATTTGGACCCTGTGGTAGGTAGTCAGATGATGTTATGTCAACTAGACACGCCTGGCTAGTGGTGGAGTCGTACTTCTCAATCAGACAAAAACTTAACACCTCTTAGGGGTATGGCCTTCTTATAAGGAGGGTCCTAGGACCCTCACACTATCTCCCTGCTGTTCATTTCCTGCTTACTGTCCCTTGGTGCTGCCATATTTCCCTAGGATCCACAGGACTGTGCACTTAGCATCCTGTGGTCTTACTACATTCTGCATCATTGCAGGTACTGCATGAGTTTGAAGAGAGAATTATAGACTAGTGTTGCACTTATGGGCTTGAGTTGAACTGGGTTGGAATGCTTTCTTCATATATAACTACTTCTTAATGTAAAGCTCTTCTTCTACATCCTATGCTGTCACTGGATTTACTCCTCTAATCAGTGTGGTCTAACACAGACCCAAACTAAATAACACATTCACTGCCACTAAGCTGATTCCAACTCACAGTGACTCCAGAGGACAGGCTAAAATTGCCTCGGTGGGCTCCCCAAACTGTTAACTCTTTAAAGGATAGAAAGCCTCCTTCTTCTCCCACAGAGCAATTGGTGTTTTTGAACTGCCAACCTTGTTCTGCTCACCGTAGAGTACTACAATGAGCTAAAACTAGCTCAATGACAATGGGTTTGGTTTGTAGTTTATTAGGAAACATTCGTGTTCCATATTCAGATATAAGCTTCCAGAAGTGAAGATAGGTGTCAAAAATAGAGGGCTGAGTTTGCAAATGGGACCCATTGAAAATTAAAGATGCTATCTATATGTACATAGAATAGACATATATGTGTGCAGATACATGTATTCATTAAAGAGACAACTACAGATCTTCCTCAAACCTAACCAAAGACCATTTAATTTTGACTTGATAGGTTGGAAATATTAGTCTAATCTCAGAAGATAGCTCACAAAGATAGTTCACAAAGCTCACTTTTGGCATCTGATTGAGGTAAACAGTCTCTGATACTTAAAAGCATGTGAGTGGCCATGTAAGAGACAACTGTCTCTCCTTCTCAGAATAAATAGTAGAAAAGTAAAGAAAATCTCAGAGAAGAAGCAAATCTACTCAGCTTATAACTTCTCTGAGTCAAGAATCATTTACCTTGGGGCCCGAACTAGTTGGTATCCAGCTACAGCCACTTATCATTCTGACCAGTATGACAAGAGATAGTTCTACATAGTATGAAAGAAAAATATAGGACAAGCTCAATCTCTCTCCAAAATCAGAATAGCCAGATTTGTTGAGATCTGAGTAGTCCATGAGATTTTCATCTTGATGCATTCTTTACACCTTAACCAAAACTACGTATCTGAAGACACCTTCTACAGAAATCATAGAATGTCACAGAAAATGGAGGATGTTATCCTGAAGGGTAGTGCTGTACTTATCTATCTATATTTATATCTTACCAAAAGACAGCATTTACTTTAAAGCAAAGATGCAAAGTTAAGAATCCAGGGAAATTACAGTAATGGAAATGGAGCAACCAGAGAACAATCAGAATGAAGTTGACTTGACATATGAAAACTGTGACTACTGTCACGGAGCAGTTTGTGGGATCTTTATCAAATGGGAACTATGGTGCCCAGAATTATTTAATATAGCCCTTGTAAAACTGTTCTCTATTTTGTGGTGTATAGTAACTTCTAGGCTCTATTCCTATTTAGGAGCACTGGCCTACTACTCCCAAAGTCAGTAGTCAAACCACCCGTATCAGATTTGAGGTGAAAGATGAGGCTGTATACCAGCAGAAAGAGTAGCATTTGATTTTCCTTTTGACCAATTTAAAAGTCAGTCCAGGTTTTTTAAGGTGAGTAGGAAATACCCGTGGATTTAGCCTCCAGTAAATCTGTCTGGTCACATACTAGGGATGCGGCTACTAGCCTTGTTATCGTGCACAGTGAATTGGACAGTGCATTTTCACAGATGTACTTAGGTTAAATATTCCTACTTAAAAATCGAACGCAATTTTAACGCGCTTTTAATTTGTTCCAGCTTTTAATATTTTCTACTTTCTTTTCATTTAAGGTTTGTCTCTGTTTTACTTTGTAACTGCTGCTAGTATTGTTGTTTCTGTTTTGTGTACTTTTTCTGTAAATGAAACCCAGGATAGATAAATCTGTTGAGGCGGCAAGTGGATTACTTGTTTCTTGGGGTTGGGGGAAGTTGCAGGAAATGGTTACCTAAATGTGTCAAAGCAAGCTGATGGTTCCTGATTTTCAAAAGAGATAGCAACTGGTGTAATAAAGGCTTGAAGATACACAAGTGGCCATCTAACTGAGAAGCAACAGAGCCCATATGGAAGAAGCACAGCAGTCTGGATGACGACGAGGTGTTGAGGGGATGGCTCTCACATTTCAAAGAACAAAAATTCATATCATTGTGAATGGTGGGGGTTGCTGAGTGGGAATCCAAAACCCATTTGTAGACAACTGGACATTCCCTCACCGAAGGCTCAGGAAGGTATCAAGGCAATCAGGATGCAGTATGGAGACAATGAAACATATATTGTTCCTCTAGTTCTTAAATACTTCCTCCCCCACTGCCCCCGCGATCAAGATCTCAATTCTATCTAACAGATACAGCTGGACTGGAGGATGTACACTGGTACAGATAGGAATTGGAAACACAGGGAATCTAAGACAGAATAATCCCTCAGAACCAGTTGTGGAAAGAGCAATAAGGGAGGGTGGAGGGAAGGTAGGATAGAAAAGGAGACAGATTGCAAGAATGTACATATAACCACCTCCCTGGAGGACAGACAGAAGAGAAGTGGGTAAGGGGAGAGGTTGGATGGTTTAAGATATCACAAAATAATAATTTATGAATTATCAAGGGTTCATGGAGGAGGGAAGAGCAGGGAGTGAGGGGAGCAGATACCAGGGTCTCAAGGAGAAAGCAAGTGTTTTGAGAACAATGAGGGAAACAAATATATAAAAGTGTTTGACACAATGGATGTATGTGCAGATTGTGATGAGTTATAAGAATTCCCAATAACATGATTTAATTTTTTTTAAAGTAAAACACACTCACACACACACACACCTTGGCAGGATTGTTGGGCTGGACTTTAGGCACAATGAAAATACAATGTGGTGACAAGATACAGAGGGAGCCTGAGGAGAGATTACTAAAAATTTAGTCCATTTTCTTTACATATCTTTCAAAAAATTGTCATGATCTCTTTTGACATTTCCAACATACTCCAAGCATACATCATACTTAAAAATATGTAGTGAAATATGATTTAACTGTGCATATTATATTACGTTTTCATCCTTTTCCCTGAAGAATGTATCATGATACTTTTATCATTTCAAAAAATGAAACATGAGATAAAAAGGAAAGAGGAAGATGGAAAGTGTTGTGGATCCAGTTGTGGCAGAAGAATCTCAGTGTTGGTGTGGGTCTCCACATGAATTCTCCATCTCCAGGGCTCTGACTCTACCGGTGTAGCTTCACGTGACTTGTATCAGAAATGTCTAGCAGAAAGAATGTGTGTGCCTTGCCTCCAGCAAGCTATTTATCTCTTTAGAGTCTTCACATGAGGTCAACAAGCTATGACCAGATTAACAGGCTAAATTCCACCCCTTCACTCTTAAGAGCCTCAAGTTGATAACAGAGTATGTAACAACCACAGACCACCGCATACCAATTGACCCTTTTTGACAAGTCTTTAGCCGTATATAATTTGTAAACACAACAATAATAAAATCATATCTGTACCTAACAGGCTACAACTAAATTACATGCAATTCAAAAATTTGCCATCTTCATTTAAACATAACTTTCTAAGTGAACAAAACAAAAATACTTTATACCTAACATTTGTAGTTAAGTAGCACCTACATTTTAATACTATGAATATATTGCAGCACCTATGAAAGTTTGTATGCCAACGACTTCATGCCTGCATCTTTCCAATTTTGATTATCCAATTTCTATAATACCCACTTATACCAATCCACTGCTTTGTGGAGATAATCATATATTTTAAGACGTACAATCTTCATTCCCTTTGTAATCTTGTGAAGTTTACATCCATAAGCAAAGTCAAATCATCCATAAACTCAACAGCAATATGCACCAGTTCACAAGCTCCAAAATCTTCTCTTCATCTGGTTGGGTTCTGATCAACACAATGTGCCCCACTTAGCCATACCAGGGTGCCCATTGGTCAGGGTGTCCATTGGTCACCTTGTCATTAGATCTTGGGCACTGTCACAAGTCTAGCCTCCTTGTGCTAGCTCATGAACTTCAGACCAGTCAACTGGCTCCTGTCTTCTCCGCTAGTCCCTATGAACCAGGTCCATGGGTGTCGTTGGCCAGATCCAACCTGTTACTTGCTGCATTTCTCCCACTTTCACTCAACGAGTGTGTTGGTGTGGTCACCTAGCAAGCATTTCAGCCTGTCCACAGGTTCTCTTTAGCATTTAGTCCCAGAGAATAATTTTTTTCTTGGTTCCAGATTTTTTCCAGCTTCTGACTTAATCCCTAATTCAAAAATCCAAAGAGTTCTGTTATTTTTTTTAGTCTGTCAAAAGTCCCCTAAGGAAGTCTCTTCAACTTTGAATGTCCTGAGCACTCAAGACACTGGGTGGGGCTTATCTTTTCAGAGCCGTCTTTGTAGGTGGGTCCTAAACCCACTTAAACATCAAATTTTAAGACCGAGGACAAGTGAATTTCCAAGCTCTCTAGTTTCACAACTCCCAATGATCATTTATCAATCATCATATCAACAATAATATGCAGAAGAAAATTAGTACAATCAGATCTTAGTTCTTAAAACAGTCATGTTGACTACATATTATGTAACCACCACACATAGTTTCTGAGTCATTTACTTATTGATATTGAAAAAATGTTATAAATAAGGCCATACAATTAATTATATTGCACAGATGAATAAGTTGAGATTCTTTTAAAAATTCAGATCTTATTCTAGACCTAACAAATAAGTTGTTCAGGATATAAGTGCTGGTTTTGTTTTCATAAACTTTTACTATAGCTTTAATTAATGTGGCAAGTTTTATCTCCCATTATACTGTTTCTTATTGTCCTAACTCTGCCTTGATGAAAATTTCTAATCAGTATATTTGATGCATGATTCCTTCAGGAATACAGATAATTAAAGGTAATGTTTTCAAATCCCCAATATAAATTTTACTACTCATCTTACTTTGAAGGCAACATGAAAGAAAATATTATACTTCTCAACTTTTTCTCTAGAGTTTTAAGTTTATACCCAAAGGGACCCAAGTACCAATAAATTTCCCAAACAACTTCAGAATTAGCTCACTGGGAGCAAGGATCCCTGCTAAGCAGGTAAGTCAGTCTGATATAGAGTCATTTGCCAACCCTCCACCCGTGTGTAAAAACCTCACTACTTTATGAGCTGTAATACTCAATATAATAGTAAGATTAAGAAAAAGTCATAGAATTATCTGTGTTTCTTACAGTCTTGGATTTTCAGTATTTTCTATTCTATTTTTTTAGGATAACTTAAATTTGGAAGTGAAATTCCACTTAAACACAAACTACATACATACACACACACTCATACATACACACACCCATTCCTTAAAGAATTACTTTGAAGCTCTAGACAACAACCTAGATCTTGTACCATCTGCTTCAATGGTACTCACAAAAATATGTTAGTGTTGCTTCATGGAGGGCAGAATAAGAGGCAGGTGAGGTTTTCTGTCTAAAATTCTCCTATGTGGGAAGTTTATAAAAATAGCTCCCCAATCAAGTGCTGGTAAGAGTGCCATTAAAAAATAGAACCTTCTCCTTGTAGAAGCATTAAATGTAAAAGAAAATTGCTCCTAGGTGAGCAATGGATGATTTCTGTAATTTTTGAATCCTGAAGCACATTATGCTTAGCCTCCAACTGGCCTTCAAGGAAGGTTTCATTCCCCGTACTTAACTCTACATTAGGAAGCATCTGTTGTCTAAATAGCATTATCTTTGACCTCCTGGAGGGAACAAGTGGGTTCCATTAGTCTGCAACCTAGCAGGTAAGAACTGACAGAATAACCAATTTAAAGTCTTAAGTTGGAAGACTGCTTTGGCTTGGAAAAGCCCTGAACATCCTTATAGAACAAAGGACACAACTTGGATAGTAATATCCAGAAGGTAAAACTCCTTTTTCCTACAAGCTTAATCAAACATCTAAAATATCTTAAGTAGTTTAAATAGGTGCAAATGATCTAATTTTATATTTACTAATATTGATCATTTAAAGTAAATTATCTGTGTAAAATGCGTAAAATAGAAGGCAAACAATTTAAAATTAATTCATCATTAATTTAAAATTACATCCACTTCCTTTTTTTAAAAATTGGCATTAGTGGCCTTGCAGTCCATTCTGCCTCCCAAAGACTCCATACCCATAGAGTCCATCTGCTTTACACGGTTTCAAGAGTGTGGCACTTGAAAAGCTGATAGCCAGGTCTGGCTTTCCCTTTGCTCCTGGGGGGATTTGAACTGCCTACCTCTGTGGTAGTAGCTGAGAATTGAACTGTTTATGCCACCAAGGAATTTTTTTGAGGGTTAGGTAGCATGACTTTTTAAAACATATTTTTATTCCTTTATCCTCAAACATTATCTTTATATTTTAATTCATATATGAAGCATGCACACACACACACACATATATATATATAATTAAAATATATATGGAGGTTTCTGGTAGCATAGTGGCTATCTATTACACGGCTAACCACAAGATCGGCAGTTCAAAGACATCAGTGACTTTGCAGAAGAAAGATGGTGTTTTCTAATCATGTAAAGAGTTACAATCTCAGAAAGCCACAGGGGCAGCTGAACCATGTTCTTTGTTTGGGTCACTGAGTTGGCATCAACTCAATGGCAGTATTTTTTTTTTAACAAAAGAAGTATAGCAGTAGTAGAGAAATATTCCAAGCACACATACACATCCACTTTGGACAAATAATAAAAAATAAAAATCCTTAAAGCCATCAGGTTTCTTCTGACTTATAGTGATCAAAGGAGTCAGCTTAAAAATAACCTTAAAATCTAACTTTTGCTGATTTGAGGGTGTATTTATAAATACTTGATGAAAGGAATTATGTAATTGTCCAAATTGTTTAACCCTCAAATATTTTTATCTCTAGAACAAGGGAGCATATGTAGTAAGACTCCTTAGTGGTGAGAAGCATACTTTTCATTCGCAAAGGATAAGAAAGATAGATTATAAAATGGAAGGAGAATTTCAGAGACCAAAAGTGCCTTTTAATTAGTTGCAAAAAAGAGAAAGATATGGATATGGATGACTGACAGATTAACTTCCATTTAGCCATCTTTGGTTATATAACCCTATGTGTCTTTTTATGCAGGCAGTAATGTGTATATTCCAGTTTTTATTGTATTGGCAAAATGGAGTCATGTACTCAAACTAGTTGCACCATTGGTAAATAAAATAAAACTAAAAAGATATATGATTTTGAGGCTATAACTGAGCTCAGATTTTCAATCACATAATTTAATTAATTAATTGAGTCCCGAAGAAAGATATCTGCTTGGAAAAGTAGTGAGGCAACACAAAAGAAGAAGAGTCTCGTCCAGGTGGTCGGCGCTTGGCTGCACTGAGGGGCTCAGAGGTCAGATCAACTGTGAGGACGGCACAGCGCCCAGGGGTGTTTCTTTCTGTTGTCCATAGACTTAGGGTGAACTGGAAAAGACTTCGCAGCTCCTAACAACTTGTTCTCAACTGCGGTGTTTTCCAATTACCTGGAAAACTCACTGTCAAGGAGTTGATTTTAACTCACAGCTGTTCTATATAGAGTTTCTGAGACTGTACATCTTTAGACTGTACATCTTTACCTCTGCATCTTTCTCCTGTGAAGAAACTAGCAGATTTATTGCAGCCCAAAGATTATCCAACAGTGCCGCTTGTTAGCGATGTTGGTGTTGTGGGCCAGCTGTTGGCTGTTACCTGCAATAGACACTCTGATGGAGAAAGACATTGCAGTATGGTCCCCAAAGATTTCCTATCTCAGAAATCTTATATAGGATTATGATGAATCAAAATCAGTTGAGTGGCAATGGGTTGGCAATCATCTAAGTTCTAAAACTACTGAAGTGAGGATACTGTCCTTCAGCGTTTCTAATTGAAATGGCCTGAGCTCCCTGGCCAAACTCCAAAGTATTGCAACAACTGCCAAGTTTGAGAATCACTGTTTTAGGAAAGGCGGCATTCAGAGAAGAAAACAGTGCTAACATAGGCAACCTGGCATAACTATATCAAAGATTTCAAGTGGTTCTCAAAATTGAAAGATGTGAAATGATCATATAGATGATGACACATGTATGGTAGAAAAAGTAATTGAAATGCATTGATAAAGAATTATAGGAATTAATAAAATAATCTAGCAGTATGTACTGTTGCTAGTTGATGTTGAATGGATTCTGACCCCTGGTGAGCCCCTAAATGAAAAGGTATAGATGTAGCATAGAATTGCTTCATTGAGTTTTCAAAATTCATGACCAAAATTCTCAGAGTCTTTCAAGCTACTTTGTTTCTCTCGCTTTTTCTTTTTAGTGCAGTTGGGATTCCACCTGGAACTTCATATGCTGGTGCCTCTTTAATGCTACCAAAGAGGGACTACTTAAATATTCAGCTTGTTTAGTAGTAAATATCTACTGTAGTAGATACAAATATAATTAATTTATAGATATGTCACTCTGCATGGTTTCTGCTGACTTGGTTTGAAAAACACTTTAGATCTACTTTGATCTCTAATGTCTGATTAGAGCAGCAGAAGAAAAATGTCCATGTTGTCATCTTATGTAAAACAAAACAAAAACAAGAGACAACTACACATTAACATCTTCCCCTGACACCATCTTTTCATCAAGGTAGCTGATCTTACTATTACGCTATATGGCAGCACTATATCTGTGTCTAGTTAAGATTCAAATCATGGTCTCATGCTTGTAATAAAAATTAAAGACTCTTTTTTTGATAAAAGTTGAATATGTTTAAGTAACATATGCAAGTAAATAGTCAGTCGGCATCCAATTCATGGTGAGTGACCTCATTAGAACTCCCATAGAATTTTCAGTGGCTGAATTGTTTCAACAGATCACCTGGTATTTCTTCCAGAGAACCAGTGAATAAATTCGGACCTCCAACATTTTGCTTCAAAGCCCAATGTGCAAAATATTTGTGTCACCCAAGTACTCCCATCATGTTTTCAGGGTTTGTAAAAGCAAGACAGTGATTACAAATACACTAAGATATTAGCAGTGTCTCTATCAGTGAGTGGTTCAATTTAGATAATATTCTATTTGCTTTAACTAATATCATTTCTTATTTTCTAAAATTAGAAAGAAAAATGACATTTAAGATGATTATTCTGAAACTAAAAGACACCCTTCCATGAGTCAAGAATAGCAGATAAAAGCTAAGGTGTTGTCTTTACTCATGTGATAACAGAATACAAAGTTGAAAAGACCTCAAAAAATCATCTTTCTTCAACACCCACAGTCGTCATGAGGTTTACCATTCTTTATCCAACTACAGTAACATCCAAATGAACAAATGGCTGCTGCTAATATCACTTATGTCACTGAGTTCATTCTCAAAGGAATTACTGATCGGCCAGAGCTGCAGGCTCCCTGTTTTGTGATATTTTTAATCATCTATCTGGTCACAGTCCTTGGAAACATTGGGTTGATTATCTTAATCAGGATCGATACAAGACTCCACACACCTATGTACTATTTTCTCAGCCACCTGGCCTTTGTGGACCTTTGTTACTCCTCTGCCATCACCCCGAAGATGATGGTGAACTTTGTTGTGGAACGCAACACGATTCCTTTCTATGCTTGTGCAACTCAACTGGGTTGCTTCCTTACCTTCATGATCACAGAGTGTTTCCTTTTAGCCTCAATGGCGTATGATCGTTACGTAGCCATCTGTAGTCCCCTGCATTATTCAGTCCTGATGTCAAAACGAGTCTGTATTCAATTAGTCGCTGTTCCGTATGTGTACAGCTTTCTGGTTGCCCTCTTCCATACCATTGTCACCTTCCGCCTAATTTACTGTGGGCCTAATGTAATTAATCATTTCTATTGTGATGACCTTCCCCTCTTAGCTTTGTCCTGTTCAGACACCCACGTGAAGGAAATTCTGATCTTTGCTTTTGCTGGCTTCGATATGATCTGTTCCTCTTCAATTGTTCTCATCTCCTACATCTTTATCGTTGCTGCTATCCTAAGGATACGCTCCAACCAAGGGCGACGCAAAGCTATCTCCACCTGTGGCTCCCATATGGTGGCCGTTACTATTTTCTATGGCACCCTGATCTTCATGTACCTACAACCTAAATCAAACCACTCCCTGGACACAGACAAAATGGCTTCTGTCTTTTACACTGTGGTCATCCCCATGCTGAACCCTCTCATTTATAGTCTAAGGAACAAAGAAGTCAAAGAAGCCTCAAAGAAAGTCTTGGGTAAAGCTTGTGAAACCTTAAGGATTATGAAATTAAGAAAATGATAGTAAGAATACTATGTTAAATGGAAGTAGGTAAAACGTACCCATGCTTTCATTTCTCATAACTTCCCTCCAACTTGACTGATGAGTTGGCAATGATTTCAACAGATATTGACATTCTCTACAAGTGCCAGAGTCACCTTTGGAAAGTCAGCATGTTCTATAGAGTCTGTTCGGGCAACCAGGTCCTTACAGACTACCAAATCTGTGTTCAAGTACAAAGTCATGTGTATCCCAAGCAAAGATTGTAGTATGTATTGGTTAGCATGTGGGACTTGAAAATGACTGCTTAAGTTTAAATCTCTATGTCTTTCCCTGATAAGTTACACATTCAGGTAACTGACTAAAGCGATGCGCCCCTATATCCAATTCTGGAAGAAAATTTATTTTCCCACTCTTTTATTTTGCTCCAATGACTAAACAAGCTCCTCTATCAAATATGTAGGAAATATTTCAGCTATAAAATGTACTTATATACGTGTCTGTTCTGTGAATGTACACATAAGAGTGTTGGACATATGTAATTAAAGATTAGCTTTTCAAAAATCACAAGGGCTTATTTATCTTTAATTTTGAGGAATGCTATCTACAGTGGGTCTACTACTTGCCAGTCAATTATTTGGATAGCTGTATTTATTCAAATCAAACAAATCTAAAAAATTGGTGAGTTTCATATCCAAATGAAAGCTATTTATGACTTTTGTTGTTTTTTTTACACTATGGGTGTTAAAAATAAAGAGTATTCTGATGTATAAAAGTACTTACTTTAAATTGTGTCATTGCCAGATTTTTAAAAGGAAATGTAATTTAAATGGTTCTAGTGTAGTGGCTTATGAGTTGATCTGTAAATTTCTATTAAGTCAGCAATTCTAAAGCAGCAGCCCCTCCTCAGGAAAAAGAAGAGACTTTCTGCTTCCATAAAGGTTTATAGTCTTGGAAATCTCCAGGGCAGTTCTCTTGTGTCCTATAAGGTTGCAGGGAATTTAAGTCAACTCAATGGCAGTGAAAGGAATAAAAATAATTGGGAAAATGCGAGTTATGAAACATGGAGTTTAAAAGATATAAGTTCAGTGTACTTACTTATTTGTTTAAAAAGAAATTATCTTAGGTTAAGATATGGTTTACCATTGTCTGCTACTTAATGCATCATCCATGCAAAATCATTACATGCAATTAAAAATTAGTTATTTGGGGCTGAGCCCTGGTGGCATTGTGGTTGAATGCATGACTGTAGTCCACTGGCTTGGTGGTTCAAATCCAGCAGCAGTTCACCAGGAGCAAGGCTGGGCCTTCTACTCCCACCACCAGAGGCCAGTGATGCCCCCCTGCCAAAAAATAAGCTATTTGATGTGCTTTCACTATTTGACATTTTATAAAATAACAAGTGAGTTTTTAGATATTATTTTATTATCAAATTATTTTAGGAGTTGCTATGGCAGACTTGATAACATGTAGCAAAATAGCATGACTCACTGTTAACCCAACAGTCAGTAGTTTAAACTTTCCAGCACCAACTGATGACAAAAAACTGGAGACGTGACTCTTTTCCATCAAGTGTACAGCTCTAGAAACCTAATGGGACTATTCTACTTTGTCAAATCAAGTAACTATAACTTGTAATTGACCGAGCAATAACAATGTCTTGCTGTTATTATATAAGATACAGGTTAGGGTTTGCAATGCAAAGTGGTCATTTTCATGTTTGCACCACATTTCCCAACAATTAGGATGTATTGCAACTAGAGTCTTTTAGAATCTTATGATATGAATGAATGATCAGATTTTAAAGCAAGTTTAAGATATCTAGCTGTGCAGCAGTTAAGCATTTCTAACCCAAAGGTTGATTTGAATCAACCAGTCATCTGCCAAAGAAAAATGTGTCAGGGTACATACGTCAAAAATATTGTGGGGGCTGAGCCCCGGTGGCATCGTGGTTGTGCGTGGGACTGCGGCCCACTGGGACGGAGGTTCCATTCCAGCAGTGGGGCTGGGCCCCCTACTCCCACTGCCGGAGAGCAGTGATGCCCACAAAAAATAAACAATATTGTGAAGGGCTATTTTGTTGGCACAATGAAGAAAGGTATATAGGCTAAAGCCTACCAACAGGATTTTCAAGAAGGAATCTAGAGTCACTTCTCCCAAGATAGATCCATTCCTTTTCTGAGAATCCATGGTATATTCAACACTGTTAATCAACACAAGACATCAAGCTCGGATTTAGAAGCCTTGTGGAGCTCTTCTTCCAGTAAGATCACTAGATGTTGGAATGGAGTTCAGAGTATTCTTTCTTAGCTCGTTTAAAAGAAACTATTCCTGTTCACTACCCTTCCATAGATGCGTGTGGATGTGATTGTTAACGTTAATTGTGCCAATCTGGCTGTTAAACACATGTAATATCACTAAAGAGTCTTTTTTAATAAACAAAGCAGTGAGCGTTTAAGCATGTCGGCATGGGCAGGGATCTCCACAAGGCTTCTCCAGCACCTAGAACTGCTTCAGTATAGGTTCATGTAGCTTCTCCTCAGAAATGTCTCACAGGAAGTAAGCCTTGCTAACTAAGGCTGTCACATACTAGTCCAATCATCAGAGAAAATGAGACCAGAAAACCAACCAAATAAGGAATTAGAGTCTCTCTTAGCCTCTCTCATTGAGACATTGAAAGAAGAGTCTGTGCTTAGGGTTCTCATATCCAGAAACTCAGACTAGCCTAATATTGCACTTCTTACACCAGTATCCCTCACCCTGTGTAACCATTCCCAGGGATAGTTCCCAGACTTCTGCTAGCATGTATGCGAAAACTCTAGCAGATATTTGTGAGCATAGCATGCTTCCTCTTGAGTAATCATCTCTCAATCTCATGTTTAACAGCTTTCTATGATTTAATTTTAGTTACAGGTCTAGAGGAAGTAATGGATGGTGAGGGTGCTTCCCAGGTGCTCTCAGCAATATCTCGTAAGGGCATTGGTAGGAAAAAGTTGGGACCCTGAAAGATGGGATGGGCATACATGGGCTGATGGTCCAGAGGAGGGAAATATTGAGGCCCTAGAAGCAATTGAGCCACCCTAGTCAATAGTGTGCCCCCTCCTAGCTGAGAGTATTAATCCACTCTCCATAAAATAACCCACACCTGAGAAGATTAACCAAACTGTTCAAGCTGAAATGTCTGGTTGCATCTGTAGCATTTTCTGAGAGAGATGCCTTACAAGATACTGCTGAGAGCATTGGAAAACACACACACACACACAACCAATCTTTTAAAATATGAATACTTATTCTAAGAAATATTATTCTTCAGGACATTAATATGACCAGCCACGGTTTCATAATGGTCAGAAGCTTGGCTGCTAACTGAAATAGTGGTAAAACAACAATAGCAACAAGCTACTCAGTGCTTAGAAGATGAATCCATCTGCTTCTCCCAAGATTACAGCATGGAAAGCCTTATGGGGGGTTTCTCCTCTCCCTGTGAGTTTGAATTGATTTGGTAACACTGAGTTTGGTTTTCCTTTCTTGGTATCAAGGAATTAGTAACCTCAGAAAAACATCTTGACAAGATGTTTTACAAAATTCACTATATGTTTTGTACTTTTATTGCTTATTAAGTTTCAATGATTGCATTAAATGTAGTGTTTTTCTACAGAGAGGTGATACAATTTCCAGAAAGCTTAAAGACATTTTCCAGCTTGAACAAAATGC
Source organism: Nesogale talazaci (assembly GCA_004026705.1). NCBI lineage: Eukaryota > Metazoa > Chordata > Mammalia > Afrosoricida > Tenrecidae > Nesogale > Nesogale talazaci. The sequence continues at coordinate 68,827 of PVJH01002189.1, read as the reverse complement.
TAAGAATCTCTGAGTAATCTGCTCACTTATTGTTTGGGGAAGATATCTTTTTTTAAATATCAATTTTGGAATCTGCATTCAATTTTTATACAAAATTGTTAACTCTGTCATAGGACACACATCCTTTGGATGCTGTACTTTTTAAAAATCATTTTGTTGGGGGTTCATAAAACTCTTAGCAAAATCCATCCATGCATCCGTTGTATGCAGAGCACATTTGTACCTTTGATGTCATCATCACTCTCAAAAATTTTTCTTTCCACATAAGCCCCGTGTTTTGGCTTCCCCTTTTTCCACCCTCCCCTTCCCACCACCCCTTGCTCATGAACCCTTGATAATTTATAAACTATTATAATTTCGTCTTGTTAAATGCTGTCTGATGGTCTCCCTTCCCTACTTCCCCATTTTCTGCACCCCAGGGAGGAGGTTATATATAGATCCTAATAATCAGTTCCCCCTTTCTACTCCAACTCCACACTCCCTCCATTCTCAGGTGTTGCCACTTTCCGCTGATCCTAAAGGGATCATCTGTCCTTGATACCACGTTTCCAGTTCCTATCTGTACCAGCGTACATCCTATAGTCCAACCGGATTTGTAAAGTAGAGTTCAGATCACGATAGTAAGAGGGAGGAAGCATTTTAGAACTTGAGGAGAGAAGCATATTTCATCATTTCTACACTGGGCCCAGACTGGTTTTTCTCCTCCCCATGGTCCTTCTGTAAGGGGGTGTCACCTCCCCTGGAAATGGACCTTGGATCCCCATTCTGCACTCTTCCTCATTTATAATGGTATAATTCTTAGTTCTTTGATGCCTGATACCTGATCCCTTTGATGCCTCATGGTCCTACAAGTTGATGTGTTTCTTTTTATGGGCTTTGTTGCTTCTGAGCTAGATGGCCGCTTGTTTACTTTCAAGATTAAGACCCCAGATGCTATATCTCTAGATAGGCAGGCACCATCAGTTTTCTTCACCACAATTGCTTATGAACACTGTTGTCTTTAGGAATCATATCAGAAAAGTGGGCATGCAAGATGATTTTTTCTTGAGGCCCGATAACTGCTTTCATTGATACCTTGTGGTTACACTGGTTAGTGTGGTGTGTTTTCCATGTGGACTTTGTTGCTTCTGAGCTTTGTGGCCACTTATTTATTTTCAAACCTTTAAAACTCCAGACACTATATCTTTGATAGCTGGGCACCATCTTCACCACATTTGCTTGTGTACACATTTGTGTTCATTGATTGTGTAGGGAAGGTGAGCATCAATGAATGCCAATTTAATAGAACAAAGTATTCTTGCATTGAGGAAGTACTTCAGTGGAGGTCCAATATCCATCTGTTGCCTTAATACTAACCTTTTACATATATACACATAGATCTATTTCCCCAACATCATATCTAAGTATATTTACCTATGTTCATGTCTTGTATTTAGACCTCTGTAAATGTTCTTTGCTTCCCAATTATTTCCTTTATTTCCTTTTACTTTCCTCTTGTCCCACCATCATTCTCATCCTTCATTTGGGTTTCAGTAATTTCTCACTGTAACATTACTTTTGATCACTCCCTATTGGGCCCCATACACCTACCTTGCCACTGATTTTGGATCACTTGCTGTTCCCTTATCCATGGGATGGTCAAACCACCTCCTTTCCCCTATCTCTCATGTCCTCCCGAAACTGTCAATCCTGTTGTTTGTTCCTCATGATGGTTAATCCAGCCCATCTTATGTAGATACAAAAAAAAGATACCCAAGACATTGCAAGATGATGCGACAAAAGAAAACAAAATGATGACAACAACAACAAAAAACCCAGAAACAATATATCAATAAGTATAAATAAATAATAACAACGAAAGAAAAATCTGTGAATAGTTCAAAGTCTGCTTGTAGGTCACTAGGAGTGTCCCCCAGACAAATGGAGTGCCACATCCTGACCCCAAAGTGTATCCTAGGCACTCCATACTCCTCTCCTCTTGCTGCTCTGCTGCATGCCTTTGCCTGGTGGGATTAGACCAGGTACACTCCCAACCCTGCTTCTCCAGTGTTGTCCACGTAGGGCCTTGGGTCGGCAAAGGACACCATATTTCTTAGTGGGACTGACCATATGGTCCTCTCTGTACAATGGCTGTTCTGAGTGGGAAGATCATCCTGGAGGCTTGATGGGCCAGGGTGCACTCCTCTCTCTCTTCCTCCCCCTTCATTTGCTCTCCTGTGCTCTGGACAGACATGACCCTCTGCCCACGCCACATCCTCAGTGCTGACCTCCAAAGCAAGCTCCCCTTGGGGGAGGGGCAGCTGTCTCCATAGCTGGGATTGGGGTTGTGCCCTCATACTCCTCCACCGGCTCCCCGCTGTCATGCTGCATTGGCATCCTGGAACACCAGATTTAAGTCTGGCACCTCTTTCCCTGTGAAGATATAAACAACATGCTCCCCTTGGGTGGGTTAGTGGGGGCAAGATCTTTTAAGCTTCCTTTGCTCTGTGGAAACCACAAAGTCTATCTCCAGGATTAGAGGAATACCTTATATAAACAAGGAGTTCAGAGGTTTACAGTGCCTATCACTGACGTGTTGCTTGTTGCACATAGCTCTTCCTTTTTATTTGTGTCATGGTGGCATGAGTTACGGATTCTCTGCAATCGAATCGTGGGGCAGTATACAGATAGAGTCCTGGGGGCATAGTGGCTTACACATTGGGGTGCTAAACACAAGGTCAACCGTTCAAAACCACCAGCCGCTCCAACGGATAATGGTTTCTACTCATGTGAAGATTTAATAATTTGGAAATCCACGGAGGTGCCGATTCTCTGTTCTGTAGGGTCACCATGCATTGGGATTGACTTGCTCACCGTGGAAGGGATGTCCAGATGGCTGTCATATTACGTAAGAACTGGTTAGCCATTTCATCTTTACTTAGTTATAAAATCCCAGTGGGCAGAATATTTGACAGCACGTTTTATGCACAGAACTTGTGTCCTGAGGCAGGGAAACATGTTGATTCATAGACAGGTCAGGAGGTCTGCACAGTAGGGTGGGGTATGGAGAGTGAGAAGTCTACAAGAACAATGGATTTTCAGGATGAGAAATGAGCCCATAGCTACTTTGAAGGTTTAGGTACTGAAAAAAATACCTATAGCAAAGGAGGTTTGCAAAACAAGGATTAGAAGATACACCTCACAAATAGACATTACTTTCTCTTCTGTTTTCTAGAATGCCATGCCCCATGTCATTCCTCATACCGAAACCCTATCTCTAGTTACTTATTACTATCTTTTAATCAACAGGAAGACACTACTTCATGGAAGGAATACATATTTTACATATAGAACTGCCTTCTTAAACTGCAGGATCAGAGAGAACAATACCCCACACCCCCCTTGGTGTATATGCAACCCTGATTATTAGTATAATAATCTATACACTTTTGCTTCTAAAAAAGTATATTTTATCAAATTCAACATTTGAGACAATCAGGTGTAAATTGGCATTCATATGTAGTCTATAGCCCATGAGAGTGAAGAAAAAAGAAGACAAATTCATTATTTCATGAGACTGTGCACCTCATATCTCTTGTTATAACACCTGATCTCCAAACCAGTCTTTCTTAGTTTTACCATAGAATTCAGCAACCGAACAAACATTTATGGAATGACTACTATGTGTAAACTGAAAAGGGTAAAAGAAGGGGCAAGAAAAAGACATGTTCCCAAGGAACGAGATTTTAGAAAACTGAGCACTGGAGGGAAGAACTCCTGTCCCTTTTAGGCCTGTACCACCCATAAAGCAACCGATTCTGGGTAACACTTACATAAAAGTGGCATGTTTTAATTTCCTGAAAAAAAAAACTCACTAGGGTCTTTGAGGTAACAGAGGAAGTACAATAGATACCCCTTGGCATTTAAAATTTGTCTTATTTCAGCAACATTACAATGCATAATGGATGACTATCATACATTTTTTCCCATAAGCCGTTTCAGGGCATTTTTTACCTCTCGATTTCTCAAACTATAGATTAATGGATTTAGCATGGGGATCACCACTGCATAAAACACTGAAACGAATTTATCTTTATCCAGTGAGTGGCTTGACTTGGGTTGAAGGTACATAAAAATTAATGTCCCATAGTATATGGTGATTGAAAATAGGTGAGAAGCACAGGTAGAGAAGGCTTTCTGTTTTCCTTCTGCAGAATGGCTCCTCAAGATAGCAAAGAGAATGAAGACATAGGAGATGAGAACGATGATAAGAGAGAACAACACGTTGAATCCAGCAATAACTAACAACATCAATTCTTTGACTTGGGTTTCAGAACATGCCAAAGCAATCAAGGGCACGTCATCACAATAAAACTGGTTGACCAAATTAGAATCACAGAAGGACATGTGGAACGTAGCCGCTACCTGTACAACTCCCACGGTGAAGCCATAAATATACGTGCTAGTGACCATCTGAATGCAGAGTTTCCGAGGCATGAGCACTACGTAGAGTAAAGGATTACAGATGGCCACATACCGATCATATGCCATGACAGAGAGCAGAAATAACTCCCAAACAGAAAAGCTGATAAAGCAACATACCTGAGTAGCACATGCATAAAATGGCATACTCTTGATTTCACGGAAGAAGTTCACTAGGGTGTTTGGGGTAACAGAGGAAGTGCCATAGAAATCAACAAATGCCAGATGACAGAGGAAAAAATACATGGGTTTGTGGAGCTGAGGGCTAATTTGAATGAGCACAATCAAACCAAGATTACCCACAGCCGTCACTAAATAGACCACTAGGAAGACTCCAAAGAGAATGGCTTGGAGCTCTTGGTTGTCTGTGAGTCCTAAAAGGATGAACTCAGACACTGCTGAATGATTGTCTTTGGCCATGAAACACATAAACAATTATTCTCCAAGAAACTTCCCCAGAGGAACGATAGCCGAATAATCTTCACTTTGGAAATTGATCAGTTTACCTATCAGAAGATAGCACTGAATCACAGGAGCATTATGTTCAATTCAGTTGGAGGAGAATCCTGTTTTGTATGGATGTTGCTTCTGATGTCAATGCAAACAGGTTTAGTCCAGGCAGGCATTTCAGTCCATTGGGGAATTGTAAAACAAGAAAGGAGAGTGCTTCAATCATAATTCATAAAGTTAATTGAAAGCAAAATCAATGCTACAGTTTCTTTTAATATGGGATGGGGCACATTGTAACATTAAGAATGTGAGTGATCTTGATAACATACATAAAATTATTTCTCATGCTGTAAATGTAACTCATAAAATTATGGATTGAATACATTGATTCAGAAGCAAATTTTGAATAACTACATTGGGTATGATGTATCCAAACAAACATTGAACTCTCTTTGTTTTAGGTATGTGGATTAGTAAGGTGTTTGATGGCATTTTTTCAGACTGAGTAGCTGTTCCTTGGAACAAAGAGAAAACTCCCCCCCCCCCTTAAAGATTAGCAAGCTAGTAAACTCTATCTAGGGTTGCTATAACTTAGGGTTGACTCAATGACCCTATTCTTGTTTATTTTCTGTCACCCACAAGTTAGTATTATTTTTAAGCTTCTTCCCCTCCCATTTCAAGTTTTCCCTTTCTTTTGCCTCCTGTAGTCTTTAATAATATTATTATAAAGAAAAAATAGGATTGTCAATTGTGTCTCCTTGTCTCTTATGAAATTTGAATTATCCTCACCATTAAAATGTGATCCTGAGTTTTATGCATACTTCACTCTCTGCCAGAAGAGTTTTCGTTATCACTATTCTTTTGTCTAATTTTCTCTACCAATTTTTCTATAGTTTGTTGAACCATTGCTTTTTTGAGGTTTTTTTTACCTTCTAAAGAGGACTAGATGCTCCTCATATGTGTTTTTTTTTTTGCAGCTTCTAATTCTTCTATCACAAAACTTGTTAGAATACCTTGCAAACAATTATGAATGGGCCTGAACACAGCTTAAGTTCCAACATTCTTCATAAAGCATTAATGAGTCTAATTTATATCCATTTTATCACCTATCTCTGGTAGTATCCAGTATAAGAAGGAAGATAAATATTTATACTTACTAAATGAATAAATGCATAAACGTTATGTCCATGTAACTCCAAATACCTTCTCCCAAATACACATTACATGCATTTTTCTACTCCTGGATGTCTTGCAATATTTAATAACTCTGTCAATCCAGCAATAGATTTCAGTTTATTCAAATGCACCTCAAAGCACTATTTGTAATATGAAATCACTTTATAATCTTTTTTGGCCCCTCTGGACAAAACTAAAAGTAAGGTAATAATATAATAGACAACAGGCATCATTAATATTTAGTGTTGAGGGACCAAATTTATTCCACTTCCATTACTGACACGGGAAAATCATTTGAAGTGGTAGTTCACTCTTTTGGTTCTTATCGTTGTGGGATTTAAGAATAGAGGAGCATTTTAATTATCTCTCTTGAGAATGTAATTTGAAAATAGCTATTCCCATTCAAAATTATTATGAAACGTTTTTATATTTGTGCTTTCATATTATAATTATGAACTTATAAAATGCAAATGTTTAGCTTGTGTATCTTTTTAAAAATTTTCCAGCACTTTTTCAAAAATATTTTAAATAAAACAAATTTCTCAACCACTAAAATGAGAATGTTTAGCTAGAAAAATGTGTTTCCTATACTGAGGCTAAATTTTATAAAATAAAAAAGGTGTTATAGTGAAATATTATTCAAGCTTTCCTCATATAATAACATTCACAGTATTGTTATGATCAAAATTTCACCTCAGTAATGATTAATTTTAAAGAATATGAACCTTAATCTTTAACCATGTAAATAACTCTGAGATTTTATACTATTTTATATCTCTGCCAAGAATATTGGAAAATTTCTGTAGTCAACACAAAATTTTACATCTTAAAATCTTCAAAAATGAAAAATGGTATCTTATTGTTTTATTTTCATAGTCAAAGAGGGTCTTAGCTAAATGCTATATCTCCTTTCCTTTTGAATATCTCTTGACTTTTTTAACAATCTAACTTACACAAAATGAAGAGTAAAATGTATCAGTGTTATCCTTGTTAGAGCCTGTCTTCCAAACTACATTCACTGCATAAAGTCAATGGTGATTCGATGTGATCTCCTGTGAATTTTTGAGACTGTAATTGCTTACTGTAATAGCTCTTGGAGCTCTTGGAGTTGCTTGTGGTTTTGAACTGCCAACTATCCAGGTCACAGCACAGCAGGTTATCACTACACCACAAGCATTTCTATCATTTGCCATCTAGTGGATCTCAAAGCACAGTGAACTTATGTTCAACAGAAGCATAAACTTACATATAACAGAAATAACCCCAGTAATTACAGAGGTGTTAAGCTTGAATTGTGTTTAAGCCTATTGTTGCAGCCCTGGCTAAGTACATCTCCTTGTGTCTTCTTCTTCTTGCTATCCCTCTACTTCACCATGGGTGATGTATCCTTCATGAGTGATTTGTTTCTCCTGACAACATATCCAAATTACATGAGACAGAGTCTCTCTGTCCTCATTTCTGTCTGTAGTTCTTCCAGGACACATTTGTTTGTTCTTCTGTGTCACTCTCTAAAACTTTCAATAATCATTAAAAGAACCATTGTTCAAAGGTATCAATTGTTCTTTGGTCTTTCTTATGCATGTCCAACTTCGACATGCATATACACCTATTGACAATAAATGCCATATCTTGGGTCTGCAAATCTTAATCCTTTAATTACCCCCTTGTTTCCCAACACTTGAAGGGATTTTGTAAAGGACATTGACCCTATGCAATGCATACTTTGATCTCTTGAGCATTGCTTCCATACTTTGATCTCTTGAGCATTGATTGTGGATACAAATCAAGATGAAATCCTTAACAATTTAAAACTGTTCTCTCTTTATAACACCTACTGGCCCATGTGTGAAGATTTTGCTTTTCTTTACATTGAAGGCTACAATTCTTGATTTCTAACTGCAAGCACTTCAAGTCTTCCTCACTTTCAGCAAGCAATGAGGTATCATCTGTATACCACAGTTGGCTAATAAGCTTCATAAGGTTTCCCAAATCCAGATGTTCCATTCTTCTTCATATAATCCATCTTCTCTGATTATTTGCTCAGTATTAAGATTGTATAAGTAGAGTGAGAGGATAGAACCATGACACACACACACCTTTCCTGGTTCTAAGCCATGCCGTATTCCCTGGTTCTATTCATACAACTGCCTCTTGTTCCACTTATGGGCTTTACATGAGCACAGCTACGCAAGTGTTCTGGAATGCCCATTGTTCTCAAGGTTATCTACTGTTTGTTGTGATCCACTGGGGCAAATGTCTTTGCATAGTCAGTAGAACACACGTAAACATTTTCATTGTACTTTCTGCTTTCAGTCAAGATGAGTCTGACATTAGCAATGATATTCCTTGTTACACACCACGTCCTCTTCTGAATCTGGCCTGAATCTCTGGGAGCTCCTTGCCAATATACCACTGCAAACATTGTTGGATGGTCTTCAGCAGTTTCACTTGCATAATGTGATATGAATAACATCATTTGATAAGTGGAATAGTCTGCTGTTATTTTTTCTTTGTAATGAGTACAGACATGACTGTCTTCCAGTAGTTGACACAGCAGCTACCTTCCAAATTCCCTGGAAGAGGCATATGTGTGTTTGTAGTGCTTCATCAGCTGTTGAAACATTTCAATTGGTAGTCTATCAATTTCTGGAGTCTTGTTTTGGCTAATGCTTCCAGTGCAGCTTAATCTTCTTTTTCCTTCAGCACCATTGGTTCTTGATCTTAGTTACCTCTTGAGGTGGATGAAAGTTAGCTATTTCTCTTGGGTACTGTGATTTTGTGTATTCTTTTCATTTCCTTCCAATTCTTTTGGCATCTTTCAATATATTTTGCCCATAGAGTTTTTCAAGATGGCAATTCAAGGCTTGAATTGATTCTTGAGTTCTTTCAGTTTAAGATATGCTACATATGTCATTCTGTTTGAGCTTTCTAACTCTAGGTCTTTGCACATTTCACTACAGTACTTTCCTTTGTCTTCCTGAGCTGCCGTTTGAAATTTTCGATTCAGTTCTTTGATTTCATGATTTCTTCTGTTTACTTTAGCTTAGACTAAGAAGTTTCAGAGCCATTTCTGTTAGACACTCTGATCTCCACTTTCTTGTCTGTTTAATCCCATTTTACTCTCTTTGTGTGTGAAATTCTTGATGTCAACCACAGCTTATCAGGTCTTATGTCATTAATCTTAAATGCATCAAACCTGTTCTATTATTTATTTATTTTCAAACCTGTTCTTGAGATGATTTTGAAATGCAGATAGGATAATCTTGAGCTTGTATTTTAGTTCTTGAGGACTAGCTCTAATTTTCTTCAGATTCAACCTGAACTGACATATGAAATTAATGATATGTTCCATAGTCAGTCCCTAGCATTGTTTAGCTGCTGATAGTGTGCTTCTCCATCATCTATTCCAACAAACAGAGTTATTTTGATTTCTAAATATTCCATGTGCAGAAGATCATGTATACAGCCCCTGTTTGTTGTTTTGAAACATGGTGTTGAGGATGAAGTAGTCATTAGTCTTGCACAATTCTATCATACCATCTCCATCTTTGTTTCTATCATGAAGATAATAGGTTCCACAGACTCTTCAATCTTTTTTGGATCCAAATTTTGCATTTCAATAGCCAATAATTATCAATACATTTCTAATCAATTTCAGACTGAACATGTTAGTAGAATTCTTCAATATCTACATCACTAGCTTTAGTGGTTGGTGCCAGAATTTAAATATATGGACAGGTATTATCCTATCACAAACAGCTTTGTACTTCAAGATAGATATTGAACTGTCCTTTTTGGTGATAGACTAAATGCTATTCCTCTTCAATATGTCCTTCCCACCATAGTCAACCATGTAAATTTATGGTACAAAGTGGTCAATACCAGTACATTTCAGCTAACACCTGGAATATTTATTTTTATGTGTTGTATTTCATTTTGATTACTTGCAATTTTCCTACATTCATATTTCACACATTACAAATTTTGATTTATAGATGTTTATAGATGTTTTTTCCAGGTGTCCCATCAACAAATGAAGATCCTGAAGTACCTACTCCATCCACATCATTCTGGTGGACTCTACTGTGAGAAAACCCTTCTTACTCAGTTGGTCAAATTTTGAGAGTCATATTCTGGCACATCTTGAAAATGGTCTTCTCTTCATTACACTGTCATTAGAAGGCAATGTTTGAGCGCTCTTCATAAGGTTTTCAGTGGTTAACTCCTCACAAGTAGACCGTCTATTCCTTCTTCATAATCTGTTCTTGTCTAGAAACTCTGCTAAAACTTGCTCATGTTGGGTAACTGATAGTATTTGAAATATCCATGGCACTGTATCAGTGACTGGACATCCTGCTTTTAAACAATCTAGCAACATCCTGTGGCATTTTAAAATTGAAATAAATATATTACAATGTTATTTTCTGTTCTATGAAAATTTTTGTTGCACCATATAGACTGAATTTTTAATTAAGAAACCTCAGCCCCACCCCGGTAAGTGGTGTCCCACTTAAAATCTGTTCACTCATGTATCTAGAATCATCACACACACAAATCACCACAATATGACAAAACTGTATGTAAATGGTAGCAAGAAGCATTAACCACTTTGAATGGATATGTAAACCTGGTTTTAGTGAGAGCCCACTCATAACAGATGATAGAGTTTGGGATATTACTAGATTCTTGCATGTACAAAATACAACTTCTTCTCATTAGCCTGCACACAATTTGGGTTCATTGTACTGCACATTGTATTTTAATCAGCTGTGACTAACATGGCCAAGTTTTGTGGAGAATAACTGTGTAAAATTCTCGATGGAAAAAAATGGCCTCTGATAAACAAAACTCACAGACATGGAGTTCAAGTTGATTCTTAGTGACCCCTCTGTGGGTCTGAGAGTCTGTCACTATTCACAAGAATAGAAAGCTCAGGCCGAGCCCTGGTGGTGGTGGCGTAGTGGTTGACTGCGGGACTGCGGCTCACTGGCTTGGCAGTTTAAATCCAGCAGTAGCTCTCCAGGAGCAAGGCTGGGCCTCCCACTGCCACTAGAGGACAGTGATGCCCCACCCCACCCCCAAAAAAGAAGAGAAAGCTCAGTCTTTTTCCTGCACACCTGTTGTTGGTTTCACACTACTCACCATGTGAATCATATCTCAAGATATAGCCACTGCAACATCAGGGTCTACAAGGTTTCAATTGTTTTATATCATTTTCAGACTTTATTGCGTATTTGGGTTTCTTTCTCTGATTTGAATTTTCGTTTCAGATAATTTTGAAAAATGTTTATATTCGAAGGTCAAAGGCATAAGGACCACAGTTCACTCATGAAGTTAGTCCTTAGAGATGAAGTGGCTTCTCTATCACTGAAAGCTAAGTCATTGCCAGAGATAAAAATTTTAAATTTAGCATTATTCTTTTTTATAAAGGTGATTTGGGGTTGAGCCCCGGTGGCGTAGTGGTTGTGCGCGGGACTGTGGCCCACTGGGGTGGAGGTTTAATTCCGGCTCCCAGGAGCAAAGGCTGGGCCTCCTACTCCCACCACCTGCGGGCAGTGATGCCTAAATAAATAATAATAACTAAAAAAAATAAAGGTGATTTGTTAAATATGAACTAATGTCATATTTCAGTACATTTCAGAGAGCTTTGTGAATTACTAAAAATAATTAAAACTGCCTGGAACAAATGTCCTTGCTTTTCATTTGGGATTTATTGTCCAAGCAGTATTAGAATTATGAAGTGAGATCAGAAGGGTTTGAATTATTATCCTTTTTCTGTATTTAACAGGATATTAAGATACTTCATTATTTTTATTTCTCTTTCTTCATTTTTTCTATATTACGCACATCATTAATGAGAAACTTAATGTATGAAGCAGAGAATAATTATCTTCCAATTTTTTTTTCCATTTGAGGAATGAATGAATAGGTCTTATGATTTCTTCTATATGTGAAACCTTATAGTTTAAGTGAAAGTCTTTAGGAAATATTTGCTATGTGGTCAAAAAGGACTAATCAACCCCTTAGAAAAATCGTGTGACTGCTCTGAGAAAGAGAATCCAACTATGCATCTGTGCGAGGATCATCTGTATGAGGTGGAAGTCAGAAATGTGCCCGCCTTCCAGTCCTCAATAGGACAATAGGACCTAGCCAACTTTATTTTCTGCAGTGCTTCTCTTCTCTGCTGGGTTAAAAAAATCCCTCACAATGACGATGCAGGACTCCAAAAAGAATGAGGGGATTTTGTCAGGGAAGTTGAGGTTACAGCAAGTCCAGCTCAGAAAATATTAAGGATACAGTTTCGTGGCTGGTGGTGTTGTTGGTTGTGTTCTTGTCTACATCAGTGTATCTTCAGTAGGCCCATGTGCCCCTGGCCCTCAGCCTCCTACCATGGGGCTCTGTAGTCTTTGTCCTGCTCTGGCAAATGTTATAAAGTTCCTGAAGCACAGTTAAAAGCCCAAAGAGTGCCCCACTCTGACTGAATTCCAGTCTCCAAATGCCCTCAGCTTTACTCATTCCATGGGCCAATAAATCTTCCACACTGGCTTGTACACTTGGGGTTTCTTCTCTTTCACCTCTCCATGCCGACATAGCAGACGCTCTTCATTTCTTGCCTTTATACTTATTGATTCTGAGCTTCTCTCTGCTTCTGAAATGACCTCTTTAGACTCAGTGGAATATTAATGCTGCTGCTTCTGCAAAGAGAGTTCTGCTACCTACTTAAAGAACCCTGGTAGCACCATGGTGGCAGAGTGGGTATGAGTTAGGCTGCAATTCAAAACCACTGACTATTTCATTGGAGAAAGATGGGGCTTTCCACTTCCTTAAAGAGTAAAAGTCACAGAAACCCACAGGGGCCATTCTACTCTGCCCTATGAGTCAATGTCGACTGGTGGTTGTGAGGTTGGCTTGGAATTTGCTAGCACAATGAAGTGTTCAAACCCACCAACTGCTTGGCAGGAGAAAGATGAGAGTGTCTATTCTCATAAAGTTTTGCAATATCAAACGCCCTCACAATCAGTTCTAGTCTGTTCTGTAGTGTCTCTGTGAGTTAGAATCTAATCATCTTCACTGGATAAGCTACTTATGGAGCAGGAAAAATTAAAATACCATCAAGAAGAGTGTACTTTTATTTATGCACATCCCCTTATTAATTTTATAAATACAAATGCCTGGCTTTTATTGACAGCAACTTTCTTGAGGGCCTCTTTCACCTCCTTGTTCCTGAGGCTGTAGATCAGAGGGTTCAGCATGGGAATCATCACCGTATAGAAGACAGAGGCCATCTTGTCTGTGTCAAGAGAATGGTTTGAGCTGGGCTGCAAGTACATAAATATCAGGGTTCCATAGAAGATGGTCACTGCCAACATGTGGGAGCCACAGGTGGAGAAGGCCTTGCGCCTTCCCTCTGCAGAACGCATCCTTAGGATAGCAGAAATAATGTACATGTAAGAAACAAAGACGATCAGAAGGGAAGAAATGAACATGATCCCTGCACAGGCAAAGATCCACAGCTGTTTGGTGTGAGTGTCTGAGCAAGTCAGCCTGAGGAGGGGCATGTCATCACAGTAGAAATGATTAATGATATTGGAATGACAATAGCAGAGATGGAAGGTGAGCATGGCATGAAAGAGTGCAACCAGGAAGCTATAGCTATAGGGGACAGCTACGAGCTGAAGGCAGATTCCCGGGGACATCACAACCATGTATAATAGTGGGTTGCAAATGGCTACATATCGGTCATAGGCCATGGAGGCCAGTAGCAAGCACTCAGCCGTCATGAAAGCCAGGAAACAGCCTAACTGAGCTGCACATGCATTGAAGGAGATAACATTTTTTCGGTACAAGAAATTTCCAAGCATTTTGGGAGTAATGACAGAAGAGTAACAGAAATCAACAAAAGCCAGGTGACTAAGAAAGAAGTACATTGGTGTCTTGAGTCTGGCATCTGTCCTAATGACAAGGATCAAACCCAGGTTTCCCATTACCGTGAAAAGGTAGATTGATAAGAATACCAGGAACAGTGGCATCTTCAACTCTTGACGATCTGTAAGGCCCATAAGAATAAATTCTGTCACCTGGGTGCAATTTATTGAAGCCATATGTCTCCTCTGTGCATCTGAATGGGGGAAAGGAGTGGAGAATTATAGTCAAGTGGCCATTTTTGTAGTCATTTTATATAGTACTCTGAAGAGAGTTTTGTGATATGAATGTATTAATATTAAGACTATTGACATATTCAAAGTCTTGGAATGATTCTGAAAACCAATGAAAATATTTTCAGTAAAGGCATTTGTAGTAGTCACATAATCTGGTGTCAATTTGAGATTTCAGAGTGTAGGGGTGGAATCTAGTTGTCAATCAAAAGATAGCCAATGAGGTGTTTGTGTGGGCATGGCCTTCTCCTGAGGTTTCTGAGGAATCATGTATTTCCTCCTTGGAGGCAGGAGACACTTCTCTCTTGGCTCATTCCCTTGAATATCCTCTACTTACAGGCACATGGCACTATGCCTGTGGGAGCTGGAGATGCCACATTGACCTACCCTAATGGAACCAGACCTGTGGAGCTGGAAAGACCCCTGCCAGTGCTGAGATGCTAATTACGCCACTGGATCCACAACACTTCGAACCCACTGGCCTATGATCCTCTTATATTCAGCATCCTTTCGTGCGTTTTGTGAAACTGAATAGGATTTTATACATCAATACTGGACATATGGGCTAATATTGGACTTATGGACTTGATCTGCGCTGGACCTGTAACATTTTCTCAATATTCAACTGTGCTTGTATATAAACCTCTTTTTCTGCACACATATGAATGTCCATAAATTTGTTTCTCAAGTCAACCCAGACTAACAGAGCATATTTCTCGCCTCACAAATTGTATATGGCAAGTCAAAAACTCTGAAACTTAGTCTCATTGTGTAAGCAAAATGAAATCTACATATAAAATATGATATTACACAGCCACAGAATGACCTAAAACCTCACATTTCTCGCTCTACTTCCACACTTCATCTTACATATCAAAAAAACAGAAGAATTTGAGAAAAGAGATAGATGTTGCTTTGTTTCTCTGGAATAAATTTTATGCATAGAAAATGAAAGTTTATATTTACTCCTTTTATAATGTATTTACTCTTTTTGAACTCAACAGGCTCCTTTGGGCTGCTCAGCTAAGTGTTCAATGAATTATTTTCATATTTAAATTCAACATGTTTCAAAAAAAATTCAACATGTTTCTTGGATGCTGCTCAGAAAAACAACCTTTTCCAGAGTAATGGCTTTCATGATTATTTCACCATGACCCACTATAAGAAATACCTGCTTTGAGATTATATAATCCATATGTATTTCTGGCTTATTTATTTCTAATAAAACAATAACTACCTGGAAATATGAATTCACCTATCTAGCATTGTTATCAGTATATACTAATACAGTCCATCTTTGTTTCATTAAAAATGGTGACTATGACTGCTCAAGTAAAAGTCATTTAGCAGAAATATGCTGTTTCTCTGAGTATTTCTTTCATTTCTTTTCTGATGAAAGTGCCACTTTTTCCTTGAAAGTAGTACTAGAATCAATAATTCTCTTCTACATTTATATTAAGAGGGAACACATATATTCATTAACATATCCTTATACATGTATTTATGCTTACACAAGGATATGAAGCTATGCAGTTATATGCTTGATATGACATTGAAACAAAACCAGAGAAATTTAACATGAGTAGAGACAATTGATTGCCTTTTTTACTAATACACTGTTGACCATTCAGTGGATCCTCAAATCAAACTTGCTAAATTACACTACACTTTCTCTTCTGATCTCTTGACATCAAAAGATTTTTTTTCCTAGCATCAACTTTTACCTGCCCATATGTTATGATACTTTTCCACTTAAGCTATAGTAAACATTTATTTCATGATAATGGTGATATTTCATAGATATTTCATAGAAAAGAGGCAATGTGGCTTAACATTGAAAAGTACCAATGTAAGACAGGAATTCAAGTGTCCCCAATGCCACACACAAGTAATTGTGCAACCTGGCTTAAACTGCACAGCCCCAGAGATGTAGTGATGAGCGAATCCAGCAGCCACTCTGTGGAAGAAGCGTGATGCGATCTTCTTCCATCAGGGCTTTCAGGCTTGAAAACCCTCTGGAGCAGTTCTACTCTGTCCTAGCAGGAAAGAATGGAAGTGTCTTGTGGCAGGACTTTTTTTTTTTTGGTTTCGTCCTAGTCAGATTATTCAAATGTTCTTATTCTGTTCATAGAACTATAAAACAGAAATTATCCCCCTCTTAGAGATTAGTGCAATGTTTTACGTGAATTATATCCAAATCTCAAGATACCAGGTGAGACTTCTCTCTGGTAGATGTAAATATGTTAACAGGCCATTTTATTGATTTATTTTGGGGCATTTTATTTTATATCAAATGGAAAGCCCAGATATATTTCTGAATCAAAAGCTAACTAAAATTGCATATCTCTTGTGAAGATCTCATGTTTTTCTAATGCTCATTTTAGATGACTCTCTCTTCTTTGGATATTTGTATGGCCACTATCTGTTTTCCTACTTCTCTCAGTAGACTCTACTGGAGAGTAATGACTTTTTTTGTTCTTTTCATAACATAATTCTGAATGTTCAGAGAGAGGAAATCAAAGATCAACATTTGTAATAATATTTCAATGGTTTATACTTGTTTATAGTTAATATAATCTATGTGCTACAAATATATTAAAATATATGTAACTGATTCAATTAAGACAGCTCTTGACCTGTATAGCTCATTAACATTTTAATGAAAAAAAGTTTTAAGGACAGGAAGGACAGTTTTGACATAGGTTTTCATCTAGTCAGTCAGATACCCAACTTTCTCAAAATTTCTAAGAGATTCTATCCTTGAGTTTTCAAGAAATTTTTGTTAAAACAAGATAATGAAAATATAATTTTCATAATCACATATACAAAATGGTTACCAGAAGCACAATCTTTATTTCAGAAAATTCCAACTGCAATATTTTATTTCATTTGCCAATAGTCCTTGATTAACCAGTATCATCCATTTTTAAATGGGTGTTTCAATCTAAGAAAGATTTTTAGACAAATTTTAGGTTAGTAATAACACATGCAATTTTTAAGCTTTTGAGCTAAAATTGACTCATCCAACATTTCCTTTTTTCTTTTTGGGGGGCATCACTGTCCTCTGGTGGGAGTGGGAGGCCCAGCCTTGCTCTTGGAGAGCTGCTGCTTCATTTGAACCGCCAAGCCACTGGGCCATAGTCCCGCACACAACCATTATGCCACCAGGACTCAGTCCTCCTTTTTTTAACACAGAAAGGATCTCTGGTGTTAAGCATTAGACTGCTAACTCTAAGGTTGGTGGTTTGAACTCACCAAGTACTGCCTCTTCAGGAGAAAGAGAGCAAAATCTGTCTCTGAAGATTTGCAGCATGAGAAACCTTATGGAAGCAGTTCTCTATCATCTAGGATTGCTTTGAGTCATCATCAACTCAAAGTTCTTGAGCTTGTTTCTTATTTTAAATTTTCTTGCAAGAAGAGACTCATAGTCTTTTGCATGACTTAAAAGCTATGAGTACAGCAAGCAAATGTTACTGTGATGATTGTGTTATAAGGACAATTGGGTCAATTGTTATACTTGCTTAAAATTAAAGTTATTATATCCAAATGGCTACTAAAGACATGAAGAAGTCATCTGAGAGGTACAAATCTAAGCAATGATTAGAAACCACCTTACTTACACCACCAACAGTGGCCAAGTTTGTCTTAATTTTTTTCTTAAGTTTAAGGACCACCTTAAAACTGGATCTCTTTGGTAAGCCAGGGACTGCTTGTAATTGAAATTAGTTGTATTGTTTTTTAATTGTTACAAACCCATAAAACATCAAATACTGGAGAGGCTGCAGAGAGATTTGATCATACACGGCTGGTGAGCCTATAAATGGTAACCAGTATGAAAAGTCATATGGCTCTGCCTCAAACAACTGATAATAGAAATTGCATATAATCCAGTAATCCTTCTGTTGGGTTGATACCTAAAAGTAGTAAGAGCAGTGGCAAGAACAGGCGTATGCACACCCACACATATCACAGCACTGTTCACAACTGTGAGAAGATAGAAACAGCCTAAATGCCCATCAACGGAGCAGATAATGCAATGTTGGTGCATGCACACAATGTTATTTTTTGGGGGGAGGGGCCATCACTGCCTCTGGTGGTCGTGGGAACTACCTAGCGCTGCTCCTGAGAGCCGCCGCTGGATTTGAACCACCAAGCCCGCAGGCTGCAGTCCTGCACTCAACCTCTTACTCCACTGGGGACTCATGCCTTGCTGAAAATCAATGTTGAAACCACTATGCACCTGATGGCAGGAATTGACCTGGAGAACATTATACTCAATGAAATTTATCAGTTACAAAAGGTCAAATATCGTGTAAGACCTTTGTTATAAGGGAGAAAGTAAGAAAGATTTTCATATAAAAGGGAATGGATATTAGAAACCACTATGTAGAGAGGGCAAGGGGTGGAAGATGAAACATAGGCTAGGGCCTTAACAGCTTTCTCCTTAAATGAAGGGGAAGATAGTAATCCACAAGAGGAAAAAGAGAAATCTAAGGAGGGGGTTAGGATAAGCTACTGAGTAGTTTGATAATTGGTTTGAATTCTTGAATACAAAATTCAAGATCTGAAATGAAAAATGCCCCCCAATTCACAATTAAAATGAAAAAAAAAAAGACAAAAATTCAGGGAAGAAGTGGGATTAATGATGGTGCAAAAAGGAGAATGCAATTAATTAGTGGGTAGAAACAATAGGTAAATGAATTATTGAATGTAAACTTGATAATAACCTTCCCTCAAGTCTCAATATTTTTTATTTAAAAACGATATCAAAGAAAATCATTTTATATTCTACTTCATTGCTAAAAAGTTTATCTTTGTCCCAATTGCATCGTGCAGACAGGCTTCTGACCTACCTAGGTAGACGCTGCTCCTATTTTTTCTCCAAGTGTGCAGGGAAGGCAAAAAACTGCAGAGTTTTGTCAGTGACTCTGTCCCAAAGGATCATAATAAGAACATGATGCCAGTGAGATCATTAGAAAAATTACACTTTTCACCCCACTGGGAACCCAAGACAGGTTGAAGATTAGTTTGCATCATCTGCTGGTTGTGAATAAAGATATGTCTGCAACATTGTTTTTAGTATCACATTATGTGTCGTACTGTACCCCAATTTTTGAAATACTAGTTATTGGTGGATTGAAGTTCTGCTAAAGCATGTTGTTTTTGTTGTAGTAGAGTTTAAATGTGTCCTCAAAACTAAAACTACTTTTCAAAAATATGTACAACATAGTTTTCCAGCAGTTCCTCCAAGAAACTCCACCTGGTATTGTAAGAAATACCAATTTTTTAGCTTCCTCTTTGAAAAGACCATGGAACATTTACTTCTCCATTTAGGTTTACACTGTTGGTTATTATTTAACTTCCTTGATGAACGATCTGAAAAGCACATTTCCAGGATAGTTTCTCATGCAAATCTGTGGCCCTATTAAGGATGTTCAAGAATTATATATCAATTTTGATTAAGAAATGGAATGCTTCAGAGGGAACTAGAAAGACTCCACTGTATACCCAAAATTTGGGCAGGTGGCAAGTTAAGTAAGGTAATTGAGGTCCTTTCTCTGTTTCCAAATGTACCAACTCAGGAATGCAAGTATTAACTAAGGATGGAAAACACTTCAAGAACAAATTACGCTTAAGATTTAAGTCCAAAACCAAACTGACTGCTATAGAGTTGATGCCAATTCATAGAGACACTACAGGACAGGGTGTAACTGCCTCGGGGAGTTTCTGAGACTGTTAATGGTTACAAGGGTCAGAAGTCCCACATATCTCCCTGGGAGTGGCCGGTGGTATCAAAATGCTAACTTTGT
Source organism: Nesogale talazaci (assembly GCA_004026705.1). Taxonomy (NCBI): domain Eukaryota; kingdom Metazoa; phylum Chordata; class Mammalia; order Afrosoricida; family Tenrecidae; genus Nesogale; species Nesogale talazaci. The sequence goes on along the minus strand of PVJH01002189.1, from coordinate 48,774 downwards.
GAATCAAAGCACAATTTGTAAGGTCTAAACCAAAATAAAACTTAGTGATTATATATCCATACATAATTGACAAAATAATCCCCAATATATTAAGTAAAAGTGATATTTACAAAAAAATGAAAGCTACAATTGAACATTTATAATTAGGGATTTTAACACATCATTCTTAATCATTAATAAACAAAGTGATCAAAGAGTGTAAAGAAGATTTGAGCGCTAGTATCAATGAGTTCAAACTGTACAAAACCTTTGGAAATTTTCCTGTGTCAACCATTTTTTAGGAAATAGTTCCCTAAAGCCGAATGGCTTAACTAATTGGCCATTGTGTCATTTGGACTGGATAATTGTTTATGTCGAGAGCTTTTCTGTACATTTTAGGCCTCAACTTTGCAGATAGCAATAGTCTCAAGCTATAGTAGTGCCAAGACTGTTTCAAAACATCATCCAGTAATCTTTTGGGGAAATGTCACTCTGAGTGGAAATCATTGGTCTGCAGTTGACTCAGTTTTAATTTTTAGAACATTAGTATAGCACTGTTAGAATACTTGACTGAATCATTGAAGTCTGCAAATTTTAATTTGTGTTAGTCCCTCTTGTGCAGCTATCTAAAAGAGAATACAAAGTACACATTACTATTTCAAATAAATTACACAGTGCAAGAAATGGACTGAATGTTAATTTTTATTTTACATTTTACATAGGAAATATTTTAACTCACAAAGTGCAAGTTTTTTTATTATGCAGGCAACAGATTTTTATTTGTCAACAACACTAAAGTAGTGTGTTTATTTTACTTATGGGAGGAGATGGAGGGGAACAGACAAAACATTCTCAAAAACAGATAGTGGTAGAAGGTCTACTTTTATTAATTCAAGTCATTTTCTAATTCCTATGAATGCAAGTACCTGGTTTCTCTTGCTGGCAATTTTTTTTAGAGCTTCTTTTACATCCTTGTTTCGGAGACTGTAGATCAAGGGATTCAACATGGGAATGATGACTGTATAGAAGACAGAGGCCATTTTGTCTGTGTCAAGAGAATGGCTTGAACTAGGTTGCAAGTACATGAAGATCAGAGTCCCATAGAATATAGTGACAGCCAGCATGTGAGAACTGCATGTGGAGAAGGCCTTTTGCCTTCCTTCAGCTGATTTCATCTTCAGGATGGAAGAAATAATGAACATATAGGAGATAAAGACAATCAGAACAGAGGAAATGAATGTAATACCAGCACAGGCCAAAATCCATAGTTGCTTGGTGTGAGTGTCTGAGAAAGTCAACCTGAGGAGAGGCATGTCATCACAGTAGAAATGATTGATAATATTGGCATGGCAGTAGGAAAGATGGAAAGTGAGGATGGTATGAAAGAATGCCATCAGGAAGCTGTAGCTATAGGGGACAACAACAAGCAGAAGGCAGATTCCTGGTGACATTGCGACCATATAAAGGAGAGGGTTACAAATGGCCACATATCGGTCATAGGCCATGGAGGCCAGCAGCAAGCACTCTGATATCATGAAGGTAAGGAAGCAGCCTAATTGAGCAGCACACGCATTGAAGGAGATGCTATTTACTTTGTACAAGAAATTTCCAAGCATTTTGGGAGTAATGACAGAAGTATAACAGAAATCAACAAAAGCCAGGTTGCTTAGAAAAAAATACATTGGTGTCTGGAGTCTTGTATCTGTCCTAATGACCAGGATCAAACCCAGGTTTCCTACTACTGTGAAAAGGTAGATGGCTAAGAAGATCACAAAGAGAGGAATCTTCAGTTCTGGATGATCCGTGAGGCCCACAAGAATAAACTCTGTTACCTGGGAGCAATTTATGTGAGCCATGTATCTCTTCAAGGTATCTGGATGTGGTAGAGGAGAAAAAATATTAAATCTATTTTATCATCTTTAGAAAAGTGTTTTTTACCTTAATATTTTGCACAGTATTCTGTTACTAATACAGGTATTATTGTCTTTCAGCGAGGATGGTGTGACACACAGGTGGTTTTCACACACACACACACACACACACACACACACATATATATATATATATATATATATATATATATATATGAGTCTCAATATTTGGTTATTTGTGATGCTGGAAACACAAACTATTTTCAGATTTGCTTGATGTAATGCTACAGAAGCAACTCTACATCTGAAGCAAACTCATACAGAATCAAATTGAATAAAGCCTAAATAATTTTAAATACATAGAAAATTACTGTGAAATTGACATGCTCCTAAGAGGTTATAAAAATCAACTTTTCAGTTTTAACTTTTTTCCATTTATTACAGAAACATGTTGAATTATATTATCATATAAACTTTTGCTTTATTACTATTCATATTGTTCATATCCCTCTTATTTTCTTATCCATTTTAATTGACTCACATAATTAAGTGTTGATCATTTAAGTTTAATTTACCTTAAGAAATATAACAAGTATAAAACTCGGGTTCTAGCTATCCATATACAGATGTCAAATATCATCTTTCTTCTTTAATCTATTTTACATCTGAAAAATGAAAACAAATATGTCTACTGAAACTCATATAACTTTATATAATATTTAAATCATAGTAAGGGTAATTATTTCACAAATAAAGTAGTGCATTGATTTAGAGTTATTCTGAATTTTTTTAAAAAAACTTTGGGGGGCCCATCACTGGCCTCTAGTGGGAGTGGGAGGCCAAGCCTTGCTCCTGGAGAGCTGCTGCTGGATTTGAACCACCAAACCTGTGGGTTGCAGTCCTGTACTCAAGCACTATGTCACCAGCATTCAGCCTGAGTTATCCGGAATTTTAAGAACCCTAATGGTGTGTTAATTAAGCATTGGCTGTTAACTGAAAAGTCAGTTGTTCAAACACACCACTTGTCTAATTGGAAAAAATTATATGACAATTTTCTTCTATAAAAAAATAATAAAATAAATTCCAAATTGAGATCTGAGATTATTTCCAATGAATCAGTTCTGACTCATAGCAGCTCTCAGCTAGGACTTTTGTTTTTGTGGGCATCACTGCCTCTGGTGGTCCTGGGTACTACCCAGTGATGCTCCTGAGAGCTGCCGCTGGATTTGAACAGCCAAGCCCATGGGCTGCAATCCCGCACTCAACCACTTACGCCACCGGAGCTCAGCCCTCAGCTAGGACTTTTGAGGCAGAAATCTTTGCAGGCGCACTGGACCTTAAAAATCCTGTGTGGTAATTCTAGTCTATCTTTTAAGATTTATTGAGTACAATGATAACTGCATGAAAATTGAAGGATATAACGAATCCGTTCATCTCAAATGTGCAATTTCCAACTAAAACAAATAGCAGTCAAACTTAAAGGAAACAAACAAAAGGGGGATCAGAAAATGATAAAAGTGATTTTTTTTGTTTATGCAACTGCTCAGGAAAAAATCTCTATTACCTAGATTTGCTTCTTGACTCAAAATGATTTAGTTCCCAAACCCAAAGTATGTGGGAGGAGACACTTGTTACAAGATGACACAAAAATTAGCAAATGTATACAGAATAATGCTCCCATCCCCTGGCACGCATATGTATAAGTTCTATTATAGTATGTGCTATTGCAATATGTAGCCCTGGTTATGTAGTAGCTATCCATGGGCCAACTAACCACAGGAGCAGCAACTTGAATTCACCGACATTACTCTGTAGAAAGATGAGATTTCAACTCCTATCAGAAGTCAGAGTCTCAGAAATCCACAGACAAGTCTTCCCTGTCCTCGAGAGTCACTTTCTGCTGGAATCAACTATGTGGAAGTGAGTGAGATTGCAATATATGCTATTCTATTTTATCCTACTAATGTTTACCAAGATCTAATAAGTTTTATTGATCTACTCATAGTTATAGATACAAATGTACTTGACACAATGGATGCGTATATGGATTGTGATATGAGTTGTATGGGTCCCCAATAAAATGATTTTGAAAAGAAAGCAAAAGTGAATTTAGTAGGATAGTTATCAGTCTCTCTGACAGTGTGCGAGTATCAAACAGTCATGTGTCATTACAATCATTACAAATCTTAATATTAGTATGTGTGTTCTTTTTTTAATAAAAGATAATTTTATTTGGGATTCTTTCAGCTCTTATGACAGTCCACACATTAATTGCATCAAGCTTATTTGAACATATATTCCCATCATGGATTTGTAAACATTTTCTTTTTATTTGAGACAATGTTGGTCCTACTACCATTTTCATCAATAAAACTGATCAGTGCTATTAATCTAGAAATAACCTTTTCTATATAGAAATATTTTACTTTCTTCACAAGTTCATAAAGCATCTCTGAGATATTTTTCTCCATGTTGAAACAACATCATGCTGATATGCTAGAAATGTTGACATACCTCATTTAAATTTCTTCATACATTTATATCAGTCATATTTGTCCTCTTCTCCTCTTCTCCTGATAAACTTTTGATGCTTCATGTTTGAGAGCCATGCTGGTTTCACTCATTTTCTATTGCAGTCTCTTCTAGATTCTAGGCAATGGGTAGCTAGAGATGAATTTTTGAAATAATATTAGCACATTCCTTTCCCATCTTATGAAAGAATAAACTTTAACAAGATCTCTAGGAATTTATTGCTAAGCAATGTAGTCCTTACTAATATTGGGCAATATATCTAGCTATTGTAAGCGTAGAATATACAGTTTTGACATAGAAAATAATCTAGTCAACTAAGAGTCTAATTTTTCCAAATGGTAAGATTTTGTGTATATTTGAATCCTATATAAACTGTTGCTATGATATAATCATACACTAAACTGAAATGAGAAGGGATACAAATGTAACAAATTTAAATTTTTCAATATTTAATATTCAATCAATATCGTTTAGACCTGTTTATCTTGAGCTGTTTTTGATTCATTTATTTGTCTCTAAAATGAGTAAACTTTTACGATTTTGGAATAAAGTCTTTTAACTACCTAGATAGATAATAATCTCAGTCTGAGTCTGGATACCAATGATTGCAAGGTTTTGTCATTTCCTCAGTCCCAAAAGATTTAATCTCAGAGCAATGATGCAAGTAAGATTATCAGAAAAATTATAGTCCAAAATCCATTGGGATTCCAAATCACTCTGTAGATTTATCCATGAGATTATGCTTTTTAAATAACTTTAAATCACCATTATTAGTGCCATAATATTGCCCAGAAGATTCTAGTCACTCACATGTTTTAATTAGCCAATTTAATATATGTGCACATATTATATTTAGTTGATTATCAATGTTAGGATTTTATTTGAGCTTTGATAATCCTGTAAAACCTTGGAGAAAGTACTGCAAATAGATTTCCCCAAATTATACATCGAATATCTTTCTTGACTTATCTGTCAAGATCCAATATCATGTGCAAAGATAATTGGTAAAATATCTAATCATATGATTGTTATTAAACTCACTGTAAATTAGAAGATGTCTGAGGAATTGTCAATTTAGTATACAGAGAAAGAGTCACTTACATGCCTTGCATACTGTCCATGCATTTTAAATTCCTCCATTTCATTTCTATTAAATGAGTTCCTAACATACTAACTAGTACTAAACATGGTCCTGCTCTGAAATATAATGGTCAGGACACATTTTCGTGGCATATGAGTGGAACAATTTCACTGAAACAGAAAATGTAACAAATGCCTAGAGATGATAATCTAGCTTTATATGATAATCAGGATAGAAATTTTACATGTATAATCAATGCTGCTGGTTTTGTACAGCAGAAAGAAATACTGTGCCATGCTCACAATTTTCTTATGTTTGAGCTGCTGCTTGAAGGCACTATATCTGTCTGTCTCATGGAGAGCCTTACTCTTTTTCTCTGCCCCTCCACTTTACCATGCAGGATAGTCTTCTCTACGGATTGGTTTCTCCTGATCACATGTCCAAAGTATGTGAGACAAACTCTAGCCATCCTTGCCTTCAAGGAGCATTCAGACTGAAAGTTTTCCAAATGGCTTGTACTTTTGGCAGTTCAACTGATTCTTGAACCATCTACATTTCAGCAGTTCTCAACCTGTGGGTCCTGATCCCTGGGAGGGTCAAATGACCCTTTCATGGGGGTCACCTGAAACGGTGGGAAAACACATATTTCTGATGGTCTTAGAAACCAAGACATGTCTCCTCTGTCCATCTCCAGGGAGGTCTGTCCACATGCGGATATGCCTACATACAAGTATCCAGCATGAAGACTACTACCCAAGCTATACTATGCTTCAAGACAAAATTTCATTTATTTGCAATTAGAAATAAATATTTCACAATATATAATTGCATGGTGTTTTTGGTTATTAATCACTATGCTTTAATTGTGTTCAATTTGTAACAATCAAAATACATCCTGCATATCAGATATTTACATTATGGTTCAAAAAATAGCAAAATTGCAGCTATGAAGCAGCAATGAATAATTTTATGTTTGGGGATCACTATGAGGGACTATATTAAAGGGCTGCAGCATTAGAAAGATTGAAAACCACCAATCTATGAAATGGTTTCTATTTCTTTGTTTTTAATCACTTTATTGGGGGCTCTTTCACCTCCTATTCCAATCCACACAGCCATACATTACGTCAAACATACTTGCAATTTTGTTACCATCAACATTTTCAAAACAATTTCTTTCTACTTGAGCCCTTTGTTTCAGTTCCTAAATCCCTCCCTCTCCCTCCCCCAAGAACCCTTGACAATTTATAAATCATTATTATTTTTTCATGTCTTACACTAACTGGTGTCTCTCTTAAAGCATTTTTTCATTGCCCGCTCCCTGGAAGGGGGTTATGTGTAGATCATTATGATCAGTTTCCCATTTCTCCTCCAACCTTCTGCTTATCCTTGTGATATCACTGTTTTCATTTTTGATCCTGAGTGATTTATCTGTCCTGGATTCCCTGTGTTTTGAGCTCCAATTTCTGTCTGCTACCTTACTATTTAACACATAAACATATAGATATAGATGTTTTACCCTATCATTATATATAAATATATGCCTTTGTTTAGAGCTCTATACATGCTCTTTGCCTCCTTGTTCTTTTCCCTGTTTACTTTTACTTTCCTCTTATTCCACTATTATTCATTCGGGTTTCAGTAATTGCCCTTGATCAAACCCTACCAGACTTTCTATACCCTCCTTGCCATAATATTTAGATCACCCGTTGTTCCCTTATCCTCAAGTTTATTAACACTCACTTCCTCTTCCCCAATGACCCTTCTCCTGTGCCCCCCAGGAACCATCAGCCCATTGCTTTTTCCTCTTTCTTGTTTATCCTGCTTATCTTATCTAGATAGACTTGCAGAGTCAATGATAAGCACAAAACAAGGCAGAGCAAAAGAAAACAACCCTCCTCCACAAAACAACAACAACAAATGACAGCAATAAAAAATAAATAAATAATTTCAGGTCCGTTTGCTGAACTTTTGGAGAATTTTCAGGTCCATTATGATAGGGAGCCACACCCTCACCCCACAGTCTATTTTTGGTATTCCCCAGGGACTTCCTTGTTCTGCTCCTCTTGCTACTCTGTTGCATGCTCCTAGCGTTTAGCCTGGTGTGAAGGAGTCAGGGATAATTCTTGCACTGTGCCTCTAGTGCTGCCCCTTATAGTGCTATGGATCAGTGGGTCTTGTATTGTGGTGGGGCCAGTCCCATTGTCCTCTCTGCATTGACTGCTGTGAGCAGGGATATGACCTCTGGGTTTGGAGGGTAAGCATACGTTTCACTCTCTCCTTCTCTCTTCTTCTGCTCCTGCGTGCTCTGATCATACAGGTCCCTGTCCCTAACCTGTAGCTTCAGTGCTTTTCTCTGAAGTGAATTCTTGGGAGTGGGTCCACATCACTGGATTGTGGCCAGCTTTGCAGATCTATCTATGGGTTTGCAGCTTCATGCTGGTATGTTGCATTCACATCATGGCACACTAGGTTGAGAAATGGTTCCTCTCACCCTCTCCTGTGGAGATTTAATAACACCCTCTACTTGGGTGGGTTAGTGCCCTGTTCTCCCACTGCTCTTGCCTTTTATTATTATTTCTTTGTTCTTTGTAGGATGGTCCTGTTGATTCTGTTCTAATTGTGGCAAGATTTGTGCCAGCATATCAATTATAAGTCTCTCTTCCTTTTTCATGTGTGCACGTATTGCCATCAAACTTCCTTTGATAAGTGCCTTTGCTGTGTCCCAAAGGTTAGCATACATCATATCCTCATTCTCATTTATCTGTAGAACCCTCCCGATTTCATCTCTGATTTGGATTAGTACCCACTCCTTTTGCAATAGTTAGTCTTCCTCCCATTGTTTGCCCTTGTTTTATTATTCACCATTTTGTTGAGTGTCAGTGGTATGACATAGTGGTTGAAGAGAAGTCTGTGTGCTTAAATTTGCACAGGTTCAACGTGTGTCCCAGATTGTAGTCTATATTTGAGTACGTGCCATGTGGGCTTGAAAAGAATGGGATTTTTTTGGCATTTGGTTGATGTGTTAATCTGGGTAGACTAGAGAATCAAATTCATAAATACACACATGTTTATAATGGAAAGGTTTATATACAAGAGGAAGGGAACATTGAGAAAGCATTTCAACCCAATTCCGTCCAAACCCCCAATTCTGATATTAGCCCATATGTCCAATACCAGTCTATACAGTCACCGTCAAATTCACATGACACATGCAGTCATTCCAGGACAATCACCAGAAGGTAATTGCAGAATCTTGTGTATCCAGGGGTAGTAAAAGCTTCTCAGCATTGGCAGGGGCCTCTTTGTGGCATCTCAAGCATCTTAGCACTGGCAAGAGTCTCTATGTGGCTTTTCTGGCTTCAGAGGTTTGTTTCCATTAGAGTAAGCCCATGTGGCTTCTCCTCCGACTCCTCCAGTCTCCAGGCCTCAGGGTCTATCAGCATGCTGCCATCTTGTCTTGTCAGTAGAACATCTTCTAGGGACTGAAGACTGATAGGCATATGGTGGTGCCTATTGCAATGGAAGTGCCACAGAACACATGTGGGTGTGGCTTCTTTGGTGTAGAGCACGGTGGTTGGTGCTGCACCAGGGCTGAATTGCCCTAGTCAGTTGGATTACTCCATAGGTCAGGCAGAGATTCCCACAGCAGCATGGAGTGCTGGAGAGTGTTGGCAGAGCTGCCTTATGCTGTGTGTGGCACTGAGGCAGGTGAGAGGGAGTTCCCTCAGCTGCTTGGGACTGCAGAGGACAAGCAACCCTCTCTCTCCCAGACACATGGAGCACCTTGGAAGGTGGACAGAGGTTCCCTCAACCAAATGGGGCACCTCAAAGTGTGAATGGGATTTCCCCAGCTACTTAAAGGGTTTTTGAGGGTAGGTGTGAGTTCCTCTGTGGTGGAAGGCAAGCAGGATATCCCTTGTTCCATGTTACACTGCAGAGAGTATGAGTTTCCCCAGCTGGATGGAGAACTGGCATAATTGTGGTATGGGAGGAGGACTGGTGTGGAGCCCCACAGAGACATGTGAAAGGAAATAGAAGGGAAAAACACAGCCCACTGAGAGTGGGGGTAAAGAGAGAAGAGAGCGCAACAAAAGTGAATATATAGCTGAGCGCTTATAACCTGACAGTGGAACAGGAGGGGTTTAAACCCCAGCCAGAGGTGTAGCAAGCTGTGCCTGTGTTGGAGTAAAGTCCTTGGGCTGGCCCAAGGAACCGAGCTCTGGCCAAGACTGTAGTGGGTTTAAAGGTAAGTCTTAGCCGGTCTACACAGTGGTAAGCCCATAACCCAAAGCATCTCAAAACCTAGTGGCTGTGTGTCTACTTATCTTTGTGATGGCCCTCCTGTGACCCAGCAGCATGGGATTTCCCTCTCAGATGCTCTCCTGCACTGCTTTTTGCAGGGTCCCTCTGGTATATATTACTCAGTCAGCATCTTGCCAAAAATTTCAACAGCGTGTTCTACAATGATCATTCTCATGACTCTTCATAATTTGCTATGATCCACACATGCCTTGGGATAGTCTATGAACCATAATTAAACATCTTTCTTGTGTTCTCTACTTTTATCCCAGATCCATTTTGCATCAGCAATGATATGCCCTGTTCTAAACCCTCTTCTGGCTCCAGCCTGAACCTCCGTCAGCCACCTGTTAATGTACTTCTGCAATGGCTGTTGGATGACCATCACAATTTTACTTGCATATGATACTAATGATATTGTTACATGCTTTTCAGATTCTATTGGGTCATCTTCCTTTAAAACAGATACAAATATGTATCTTTTCCAATCAGCTGGCCAAGTATCTATCTCCCAAATTTCCTGGCATAAGCAAGTGCTTGTAGTGCTTCATCAGCCTGTTGAAACATTTTGATTGGTTTTCATCAATTTATTGAGCCTTATTTTTAGCTAATGCATTCAGTACAGCTTGAACTTCTTCCTTCATTTTCAGTGGTTCTTGCTTATATGCCAATTCTTGAAATGATTAAGTGTTAGCTAGTCATTTTTTGGTACAGTGACACTGTGTATTATTTGTATCTTATTTTGATGCTATCATTTAATAGTTTCCATATAAAGTTTTTCAGTATTGCAACTGGAGACTTTAGTTCTTTCTTGAGTTCTTTTATTTTAAGATATACTGAGTGTGTGCTTCCTTTTAGGTTTTCTAACTCTAGGTCTTTACACATTTCAGTACAATATTTCACTTTGTCTTCCCTAGTTTCTCCCCATTTTTTTAGTTCAGCTCTTTGACTGTACAATTTCTTTCACTTGTCTTAGCTACTTTATGATTCTAAGTAAGTTTCAGAGTCTCCTCCAACATTCACCTTTGTCTTTCCTTTCTTTTTAAAATTTCCAGTTTGCCATTTTTATTCATGATATTTTTAATGTCATCACACAGCTCAACATGTCTTCAGTCATTAATGTTTAAGGCATCAAATCTTATAGGTCAGCTCTACTTTATCAGATGGAGTGGGTTGGGCTCAAATTTGACTAGATGTCATAAAATATCATTAACAACATGGGCTTTCATACTGGTGTCCTCTTTAGACTTTCAGATAAATACAAAGTCTAAGTTCTATAGATCTTTTGTTAATGTCTCAATTTGTATCTAGATCTAGATCTATCTATTTGAATAGATTTAGATCTATTCATATAGAATTTCACCATAAATGAAGGAACAAAATATGCCAAAAGCATTGCCATAATGTTACTTTAATCAAATAAAGAAATTTGTTTAAGAGATTGCCTCAGATTTCTTTTCTTAGTCTCACTTTTGGACAAAGGGTCTTTGAATTCATTATCATTTTAGAGAAACTGGTTAACTCTTTAAGGGCTTATTTTCTTAATCTCATCTATCCATACAGTAGTTGAAGACATTTGTGTGGAAAAAATCATTTAGAAAGATTTTATTGATTAAATGGTAAAATAAGCAACATTGCAGATAGTGTAAAAAATAAAACATACTGGGCTGAGCCCCGGTGGTGTAGTGGTTGTGCGCGGGACTGCGGCCCACTGGGATGGAGGTTCGATTCCAGCTCCACGGAGCAAAGGCTGGGCCTCCTACTCCCACCACCTGAGGGCAGTGATGCCACCCCCAAAAAAATAAAAAAAAATAAAAAATAAAACATACTGATAGCACTCAAGGGTCATGGCAAGCTAAAAGAAACAAAAAAAAAAAAAACAAAAACCCTGCAATGACTTGCCTAGGATTATTCAACTTGTGGTGTTTTTGTTTATAACATTAAATCTATTTCAATTCATAGATACCCTATCTGTGATAGATTAAGACTCAAGAATGGCAGTTCTGCTTTTTACCATTTATGACTAGCTTCTTTTTTCAGTATAATCTTCTATTCAAATTATTACTCCACCCCCGTTGCATTAGCATTTTAGCATCTACAACATGGATCTACTGTTTCCCTTTCTAGTATATTTCTTCACCCAATGTAGTCTCAAAAGTGAGTTCTTAAGTCCCAAGACCATTGTATTCTTAAAGATCTATTTAATACTAGCTTGAACGAGTTAGATACACAGTAAGAATATTTATGAGTGTTATATGTAAATGAACCTGAAGACAGTCATTTTTGGTGAAAGATGATTCCTGTGTTTTGCATTTCTGTTTGATTTAGTAGAAAAACTAGCAGTAAAGGGTCATGCCCACAATACTCACAGGTGAATTTGATTTTTATGTGGCTACTATGGGATTAATCCTTATTTTAAGAATTATTTGTATATTATCAGCAGGTCAAAACCACTAGAAGCTCTGTAGGAGAAAGACTGGGCCTTCTCCTCCTGTAAACAGCTACAGTGTCAGAAACCAGCAGAGGAGTCTCTTTGAGTCAGCATTGATGACTATAGAAAATTATCATGTTTGTAAGTAAATTGTGATAGGGTAATCTAAGTCTCCCCTGAAAAAAAGGTAAATGTGCCTCTTTAAAATTGAGTTGCTTTTATCTTGAATGTTGCTATGTGTCAGTATTTCCTCTTTAAATGCTGGATTTAGAATCCAAATCCAGATAGGCAATGTGAGCAAGCTCTGGTGAATCCTAAGTTCACGAGTGGCAGTGCAGACAGTAAAACTGCCCTTACTTTGAAATATAAATGGGGTTGTATCAAAAGGGGAGCATTTATGCAAAGATAATGTTGAAGTGGTGAAATAATTAAACATTCAGGAGATTTAATGACGAACTGAATCACTGTATTATGAATTGTTGGATGTAAAACAAGGACTGCTCTGTAAACCTTCGCTTACTCAAACTTTTTAAAAATCAGAGCCTATTTAGCACTGACCAAAGGGCAGTATTGATGATAAATATGTCATTGGTTAAAACAAAAATTACATTCCCCTTAAGGAGTTAAATTAGAAAAATTACTCAACTGGAAAAGATTATATGATATTTTGAGGTCTACACTCCAGTGATGATGTCCAGAGCTGTGGTGGAATTAGATGGAGGTTACTGTAGACTTATTCTCATAATGTTTCTATGAGGGGGCTGGCACTATTACATGTAGGCTGAAGGACACCTAACAGTCACAATATAGACTTATTGGAGGTGGAACAATCACTATAAATGTCCATAAGGAACTGAAAACTTAGGCCACTCTCATACATTTTCACTCCATTATTGCAGTGTCATGAAACAGCAGAGGACTTCCCAGAAGATCTTGAAAGAAGTTGCATATTTCTTGTTATTTTTTGTGAGAAACTACCATAAGGCATTGTTATTTACCTTCAAGTCCATCCTAAGTTGTTATATTGAAGTGATTTGTGAGAACAGGTGGGAGAAATGAGTTTTCAGAAGCTTCATGTTTGTCATGGCCGGGTTTCCCTCTGCCTGAGTGCTGCTCTTGAGACCTGAGACACTGTACCACCTGATCTGACTCATCGGTTTCCAGAGCCTTCGGTGTCATCTGCCTGAATTGGTGTGAAGCTACTGTGTGGAGAAGTAGTGGTTGTTTGCAGACAGGTTGGAGTAGGAGAGTATATGGGACAAGTTGGACAAATGAGACATTTTAACTTCTACCCAATGGGAGCAACCTTTTGCTGATCCTTCTAAAAGACATTACTTTAACAGTCTCTTCTGGAAAGAAGATTGAAGGCATAAAGTTAAAACTTTATCAGTAGATCCGCTCTGTGATGAAGACTGGACCTGATCTGGTTTCAAAACAGTCCATATTTTTTGTTTGTATTGTGTCTTTTGGTTTTTCTTATTCGCATTAGAGTGGATTTTCCATTTTGAGGGGCATGTGAACCCCTGGGTTGATGAGCCATAGAGGAAACAAGTACAATAAGGGGTATGGGCAGAAAGCGGTACAAAGGTGGCTGCAGTGGTAGGGTAAAAGAGAAACAATCTGAAGGAGTCCATAGAAAAGAACGTTTGAAAATTGATTGTGGTGGCAATTGTACATTCCACTTGATGTGATTAAAATGAGGAATGATATATGTTTCAAATCCCTACTTAAAAAAATAAAAAGTCATGTTGCATCCCTATGCCCCATATTTGCAAACTAGTGGAATTTAAAAATTAGAACTTTCTCTTTTTATGCTACTGAGGTTGTGCAAAAGTGAGCCTGGGACTAAATCTTCAGAGAGATGACTTGTAAAAAGGAGAAAACAGACACAGAAATAATGTGAAATCTACATGCAATGGGAAGTCTCTTCTTGCAATGCATTTCTTCTAAGGAGTAAACACCGGGCTTAGACTTCCAGTGTCCAAAATTGTGAGACAATAAGTTCCTATACTTGAATAGTAAATGGATTTTTAAATGCAATATATGTACTAAAATAAAAAAGAAGTTAAATTTAGATTCAAGCTATAATCTGAATGAAGTGGAAAACAGAAAGAAAATAAAGAAAGAAATAAACCAGACACCAACTACATACATTATGATTCAGTTTATATAAAAATTTCATTATATTGATAACCTGCAACCTCCATTAACCGTCATATCAATTACTCACACAGACTAAAATTACATTAGTTTTAAGGAACCACATGGGTTTGACAGGAACCTCTTTAAGGCATCTTTCACATCTTTATTCCTTAAGCTGTAGATCATAGGGTTTAGCATAGGAATCACAAGTGTATAAAACACCGAAGCCATTTTATCAGAATCTAATGAATGGTCAGTTTTGGGTTGCAAGTACATAAATAACAGTGTCCCATAAAACACTGTGACCACCATCATATGGGAAGCACAGGTGGAAAAGGCTTTTTTCCTTCCTTCTGCTGACCGTATCCTGAGAATGGATAGGATGATGTTAAAGTAGGATAATATAACTATAATCATAGAGATAGCCAAATTTGTGGCAGAGGAAATAAACACTACTGTTTCTGGGAAGTACGTATCAGAGCAGGACAAAGCTAACAGAGGAACAATGTCACAGTAAAAATGGTTGATGACATTAGAAGAGCAATAAGACATAGTGAATGCGCAAGATGGAACCAAAACAGCTGTAAAAAGGCCATAGACATACGCGAAGGAGACAAGCTGAAGGCAGATCTGTGGGGATACGATCACCATATAGAGCAGAGGGTTACAAATGGCCACATAGCGGTCATAGGCCATGGCGGCTAACATGAAAATCTCAGCTACGATGAAGACCAAGAATCCCCCCAATTGAGCTGCACAGCAGTAGTAGGAGATGGTTTTCTTCTTAACCCAGAAGTTCACCAGCATTTGGGGGGCAATGACCGTGGAATTGCTGAGATTGATGATCGCCAAGTGTCGAAGGAAAAAGTACATGGGGGTTTGGAGTCGAGAGTCCACGGAGGTGAGGGTGATGATGCCCAGGTTGCCGGCCACGGTCAGCCCATAGATCACCAAGAAGACAAAGAAAAGGGGGACCTGGAGCTCGGGACGGACTGAGACTCCCATGAGAACGAACTCCGTCACCCTGGTAAGATTTTCAGAAGCCATAGAAGAGTTCTGAAATTCATCTGTTAGGAGAATAAAAGGAAAGGCAGTCATAAACCTTAAGGAATTAACTTCTAGGACTGCTGTTAGAGGAAAAGGTTTGCTCCTTCGTGAGCTTTGAGTCATTTAGTACCCTAAGTCAGTTACTGAACTCGAATTATGAAGATAAGAAGCAACAAATCTAAGAATTGATTCAACTTTACTCTCTACTAAGAATATTCTTTCATTTCAGTGTTTTTTCTTTTCATAGCAGATATCTACCTTTTATTGGTTTAAGCTTTTGCAGATTTTGCTGTTTTATAGTGAATGCTGTGGAAATAATGAATCACAGCAACAGAATGGTGAAGAGATTTTAATAAAAAGCGATGGTACAAAGATGCTATGAAATTACTGGGGAACAAGAGTATTGGGTTGAATTAAACTAAAGATAGAAGGGAAGAGGTAAAGATATATCTAATATTTAATAAAGATGCAAATATGTCTTCTTCAACAAAATTCACGCAGTGAGTATATGAGCAATGGCATTGGATATATATATTTTTTTAATCTGTGATCTGGCAATCAGATGAAAGGCCAAGGTATAGTTTGATACTACAGCGAAATGGTTTAAGGTGGGATCGATTATATTGTTTACGATGTAATGCTTTAAGAGTCTATAAATCATTTAAGAAGTCATTTACAGACACTGATGTTTAATTCTGGTGGGCTTGGGTGAGTTTAGGATCTTTGTTTTGTTGTTTTTTTGTTTTTTTTGGGGGGGGTGGGCATCACTGCCGTCTGGTGCTCATGGGAGCTACTCAGTGCTGCGCCTGAGAGCCGCTGCTGTATTTGAACCGCCAAGCCCGCGGGTCGCAGTCCCGCACTCAAGTACTTAACGCCACCGGGGCTCAGCCGAGTTTTGGATTTAAATGCTTGAGCAACATTAAGATGTTCTTAGTTATCTACCTCTGCTATAGCAAATAGCACACGTGGGACGTTTTAACACCGAAATGATTATTTTCTCAGTTATGGAGGGTGTAAGGCCAACTGTAAAGGAAGGCATTCTCTATTGAATCTGAGTGAAGGATTTTGTCTTCTAGCTACTGTGCTTATTGAATCTGAGTGAAGGATTTTGTCTTCTAGCTACTGTGCCCTGTACGTTTCTAGATCTTCATGTGGCCGGCAGTTATCTTCCACCGTCTCTGTTTACTTAAACTCTTCCTCTTATATTTTGTTAGAGAATTATTCCAAATATGCTTTCTACTAACCCTGCCTCATTAACAAAAATGACACAATTTTCCAACATGAGGTTATACCTATCCAGAAGCAAATCCACTGCCATTGAGTTTCTGACTCATGGCTTCCTATAGGACAGGCTGGATCCACCCTTATGAACTTCTGAGACTGCAACTCCTTCTGGGAGTAGAAAGCCTTATCATTCTCTCTCAGACAGCTGGTGGTTTTAAAAGACTAACCTTGCAGTTAGCAGCTCAAACTGTAATCCACCATGCCACCGTGACTCCGACGATTATAACCATAGGCTGGGATAAAAAACAATGATTTTGAAGTACCACAATTAATCCTTAGCAGTGATGAAATGAAAATTTTGGTTATTATATAGCCAAGGCTTTTATTTTGCTCAATATAAAAAAGGAGACTTAAAAAATTTATGCATGAAAGGGGTGAAATTAAATTAATTTCACCTACAGACTTTTTAAAAATTGACTTTACTGGGGGCTTTTACAGATATAATAACAATCCATATATATCAGTGATAGCATACAAATTTTAATGATGCTGTCATCATCATTTTCAAAATATTTTCTTTCTGTTTGAACCCCTTGATATCAGCTCCACTCTATTTCTTTCTTCTTCCACCCTACCACCCTCATGAATCTTAATAAATTATATATATATATGTGTATATATATATATATATTCCACCGTCCAATGTATTCCCTCACCCACAGTTCTGTTATTCATCCCCTTCAAGGGGGGGATACATTCATCATTGCTATCAGTTGCCCCTTCCAGTATCCACTGCTTAAGCAATATATCTTGAGAAAGAGAGAGAGAAAGAGAGAGAGAGAGAGAGAGAGAGAGAGAGAGATTTTCTACTAACCTCTGGTGGAAAGTCATCTGCATGTAGTTTTCAACAAGCATCACTATGTGGTCTTGACTGTGAAACTTGATGAGCTCTGAAAGACTCTGTGACCTATTCTCCGAACCACAGTGTTTGTTATAAATTATCTTTTTTATTCCTTTGGGATCTATAGGAAGATCTCCCTTCTGGATTTCAACCATCCACCCTTTGGGACCACTTTGTGGTAGTCTGGGCAAACATCATTGAAATTAGTCAAACTTTATGTCATTTAGAGACAGATATAATGATTAAAGTCTTCTTTCCCAAAGTAGTTCATTTGTATTCAGAGACTGACTCAAAACAGAAAACCCACTACCGTTGTGTTGATTCCAGCTGCTCAAAAGAGGGAAAAAAAATAAAAATTGAGAAGCGACGAATACAAAGTCTAACAATCACATTAGATCACATTTTACCCCCATAGAGTCTGGTGGAGAAAAATATATATGCTATCCTCCACCTTTTGCATAAAAAATGCATTAATTTAAAGAAAGTGCAAGGTGGAGGATTCTACATCTCAAAAATAACTTTAACATAATATTCTCTACTTAGGCATTTCAATTGATAAAAAGAGAGTTACCCAAAAGATAATTACCAAAGAAGTGCAAAACAGTATTTAAAGATGCACTTTTTTCTTATATACATACCTGAAATTTCTAGATATAAGATGATTATTTAAAAAATTATATCTTTTGAATATATTTTATTCATAATATAATTACGTTAAAATTATTACTGAGACACATCTTTTCTGAGTATTAAGTCTTTTTAAAGATTTCCTTTTTGTCACATGATTGTCCACTGTGAACCTGTAGACCTTAAATCTAAATTTGGAGGTTCAAATATATGACACAATGTCATTATATAAAAGATCCAAATGTGGTATATAAAATAATAATGTTTGTTTTATAAGAAAGAAAGCAATATAGTAGTGAGTTAAATGGGATGCATATTAGGCAGGGTGCTTTACAGAAATAAAACCAGGACAATTATACTTATATCTATATGATAGGTAGATAAAAAGATGGTTTAAAGTGCCAATTAATCCATCTAGCACAACAGAGGATTCAGTCTGGCTCACTTTCATTGGACAGTTAATATACTGAAGGTCCTTCCTACTCTCGCTACTGGTTCAAGGTCAAGGAAGCAGACAGCAAACTGGCTGGCTGCAGATATGAAGTCTGTCTGTAGGCAAGACAAGGAGAGTCTGTCTATCCACAGGCAGGAGTAATGGCAAGGTGGGGCTGCGATAGCTGGTAGATGAGATGTCATGTCATAACAGAGGTCAGTAGGTCAACAACTTAGAGAAGGAAGTTGCCATGGACCCACAAGACCTAATGATGTGCAGAGTGACACGGGCAGAGCAGCTAACTCAAGCAGCAGCACTTTGGTCTGACAGCCAAGGATAAAGAGGAAGGCTCTGAAGGACCATTTATCTCAGTTGCCCTCCAATCAAACTGATCTGATTGACAGGCTAAACTTTGCCCACATGTTCCTCTGGGAACAATGTTGGCACAAAAACTATCACAGGGTGTTCACCTGAATAGGGTAGAAATATCTGGATAATGGAATAATGAGATAAGAAAAGAACAAATGAGGTCAACAGGTTAAGTTTCACCATTTCACTCTTAAATCTCAAATTGACAACAGATTATGCATCTACCACAGACAATCCCTTGTCATTTTGGCACTTTCACACAATTCTTTAGCCAGATATAATTTACAACAAGCTAATGAAATCATATCTGTACCTAACAGGATAAAACTCACATGTACAACTGAGAATTTATTTTAGTCACCTTCATTTTCATCACTTCAGACAGGAATAACCAAAGACTACAACCTAAGAAAATAATCGAAATTTTAGCTTCCCATATTCTTGCCAGAGAACAATCCAGTTAACTGCATGGTCCATATGTGACCGCTGGCTAGTCAAAGAAGAAACACTACCTTTAGGCATAAGTCAAACTAGCACCCACTCTCCATCTTCATGAATTTATTTTTGTATTACCCCACTCCTGGTACCATAATAGGCTATTCTGGTAAACTAGAGAAACAAATTCATGGACACTCATATGTGTATAAGAAAAAACTCATATCTAAGAGCAATTGAATATTGAGAAAACATCCCAGCCCCATCCAGATCAAATCCATAAGTCTGATAATTAGCCCATATGTCTGATACCAGTCTATAAATTACTCCTCAGATTCACACAGCACTTGCAATGATGAAAAATGCAGGAAGATCACAGGGCAGTGGGTGGGCAGTATGATGGATCCAGTGGCAGTGCAAACAGTTCAGCATTGGCAGGAGTAACAGATGTTCTAGTTGGAGGAAAGGAGAATGGAGGAGGGAGGGGTGCCACACTCACCCAAGGGTGGGCGGGGGTGCGTCAAGACACCTCTTACTCCTCCCAGGAGCACCAAGAGAGGTTGAGATAGAGCCACAGGAAGGAGACAGAGCTCAGTTAGGGATGAAATGTAAATATATAGGTTTTATTGGAGGTAATGAACGTCTTTAGGGAAGGGAAGGGACAGCAGAGAAATAGACAGACAGATAGGAGCATCTTGAGCTCCTGGGCAGTCCCGAGGCCAAGAGTTAGACCAGGGAAGCTGCACCCGGTATTGAGGTAGTAGGACATATATAGGGTCTGAGCTACAAACATGTGGGCTAACAAAAGAAAGGGAAAGTTTCCCATGCTGCGTTTGCAAGTTTGGCTTGGGAGGTGACCTGTGAGCAGTCATCCCGTTTCACAGACTTGTTTCCCAGAATGTCAGAAGGGGAGCACGTGAGATGCCAGAGGCAGGGGTTACAAAGTTCAGCAAGTTGTTCATCTCCTTCTTTGGAGGCCAGTGCAAAGGGGGAAAAGGGGCTGCTTGGTCCAGGGGGCTGCCTCGTCCAACCTCAGCCCATACAGCAACCATGTGACTATTTCTGCTCCAAAGCTATAGCATAACTTCATGTACCTTTTACACAGGGATATCTCACAGAGAGTGTCTGTGTGCCCTGCCTCTAGCCAGCTATGTTTCTTCTTATCACAGTAGTTCTCAACCTTCCTAAGGCAGTGGCTGTTTTGTTGTTCCTCGTGTTTTGGTGACCTGCCAACCATAAAATTATCTTCATTGTTACTTCTACTGTCTTAGTGCTTCTAAATGAGGTCATCAAGGGGCAAACTAATGGACAAGATAAACTCCTCCTCATTCACTCTTAAGTCTCAAATTGACAACAGAATATATAACTTCCACAGGTGCCATCAGGTAGTTCCAATTCTTAGTGGCACTATTAGTAACAGAATATAACACTGCTCCGTTCTTTGTCATTTTCACATTTTCTTATATTTGAGTCCATCAATACAGATGCACTGTCAGTCCATCTTGATGGAGAGTTTCCTCTCTCTTGCTGCCCCTCCACTTTGCTAAGTGTGAGGTCCTTCCTAGGGAGTAGTATTTTATCATATGTCCATAGTATGTAAGACAAAACCTTTAAGGAGCATTTTTGGATCTTTGTTTTTGGCTAGTGCCTTCAGTGCAGCTTGGACTTCTTCCTATACTTATAAGCTATTTCTTAAAATGGTTGAATGCAGATCAGTTATTTTTGCAACTATGACTCTATTTTCCATAATCTTTACCTTATTCCTAAATACTCTATGTTTTATGCATAGACTCTTTCAATATTTTAATTTAAGGCTTGAATTTTATTTTGGGGGCTTTCAATTTAAGATAGATTAAATGTGTTCTTATTTGGTTTTCTAATGCTAGGTGTGTGCTTTTTCATTATAATATTTTTCCTTGTCTTCTCAAGTTGCCTTTTGAAATTTTTTTTCCTCTCTTTACTTCACCATTCCTTCCATTTGCTTTACTTACTCTGTGATTAAGGCCAAGATTAAGAGTCTCTTCTGACGTCTGGTCTGGCCTTTTCATACTTTCCTGTTTTTTCAATGATCTCTTGCTTTCCCTGTGTATTATGTTCTTGATATAATCCTCAGATAACCTGCCATTTGGTGTTTAGTGCAACAAATCTACTATTAGGATGTTATCCAAACACAAGTGGAATATATTCAAGTCTATACTTTGCACTCATGGACCCATTTTCATTTTCTTCAACCTTTACTTACATATGAGCAATTGTTGGTCTGCTACACGGTTGACTCCTGGCCTGGTTTAACTACTGTTTGTCTCCTTCTATGGATGTAGTTAATTTTATTTTTTGCATTTTCCATCTGGAGAAGTCCATGCACCTTTAAGAATTTGTAGGTCTGTTTGCTGTAGCAGATCTACGCTACCATTTTTATACCAAAGGATGTTTAGATATTTATAACATCGCTTCAGGCCAATTGAAACTGCCACCTTCACACTTACTCTGCTATCTATGGTCAAACATTTAATTAACTCACCCCTCATTAAGGAATTACTTCACTTTGGCGAGGTCTGTGAAGTTAGCTGGTATTGATCAATTAGGGGGCTGGAGATTCCCCACCCTTGCTTTAGTGCCAGCTTGCCAAACTTGACTGTGCATTTGAATCACCTGGAAATCTGATGGAACTACAAAACCATGGGCCCCTCCTTTGTAGATTCTCATTTGTTGTGTTGCAAGTAGAGTCCAGGGATCAATGATCAGCCAACTTTGTGACTTTGAATAAGAAAGACTGGAAAAGAATGAAAGCATTTGACTCAAAATGTTGTTGAAGAAAAATGAAAGTATAATAGACTGCTTTAAAAAACAAAGAAATCTGTCTTGGAAGAAGTACAGACAGAAGTCTTCTTACCAGTCCTTGGAGAGGGGCCTTATTCCTGCAAAAGTAAAGAACCAGTGAAAAAGAGATTGACACAGTGACTGATGCAATGTGCTCAAATGTAAGAACAATTGTGAGAGGGACATAAGGTAGGATAGTGCTTTGTTCTGTTGCATATCAAGTCACTATAATTCAATAAATACAAAGAACTCACAGATGATACTCCTATGATGAGTTTATTAGGGAAGTTAACAGGTTACAATTCAAGTAAGAAATCTTCAGGATTCAGTTGTTGAGTCATGACAGTCTCTCTCCTGCTCTCAGCTTGTTGAACTTGCTTGGACATTGTTACAAAGTATTTTCATGGCTTTCAATAAATACCCAAAGGGTAAGTTACCCCATTCTAAACGACAATCCAAGGTACTAAATCCAAATTCTTTGGTAAGTAAACTCAGCTCCCCAATTATGTGTACAGAGGCCACCAACTTCACATACTATACTCTTTCCTCAAATCAATCAGAGTTACTTGCTAGGATTGAGTGAAAACAAGGGTACAGGGAGGGTGGGAGAAATGCCAAAACACATAGATAATTCAGGTCTGTCTGCTGACCTTTATGATGATCACCCCACTGCTCCTGGAGGGTTCTGGGAACTTCCTTTCCTGCCTCAAGTCTATTTTGGGGACTCCTTAGGGGTTTTGTGATGTTCTTTTGCTCCCACTGCTGTACTGTTATGTTCCCTTATTGCTTTGTCCCACTGTGGGGGTGGTCAGTGGTCTGACCAGACTCACTTCCTGCTGTGTGTCCACAATATTGTCCTTTGTCAAGGTATGCTCTATTGAGGGGACATCATGTCTCCAGCTATTGTTGGTTCTACTGTCCTCTCTGTGCCTTAGTAGTTCTTTGCTGTGTTATAGTCCTCAGGGAATGGTGTGCCACTATGAGGCTTACTCTCTCTCTTTTTCCTTCTTGGTTTGCTTCCATGTGGGTGAAACATGACTCCTCACCCCCCCCCCCCACCACCATTATCATGACCTTAGTTCTGCCTTTCAGTTCTGGCTAGACCAGAGCATGTACATTGGTACAGATAAAATACAAGACACAGAATCCAGGTCAGAGTAACCTCTCAGGAACAGAAATGGGAGTAGTGGGAGTAGTGATACTAGGAACGTAGAGGGGAGTTGGGAGGAGAATGAACGAAAGGTGGAACTGATCACAATGGTCAAAATATCACTCTCCACCAGGGGGACAAGTAACAGGAATGTGGGTGAAGGGAGACAGCAATTAGTATAATATACATAATGATAGTTTATAATTTATCAAGGGTTCATGGGGGTGGGAGTTTGGATGAAACAGGGGGGAAAGAGGAGCAAATACCAGGGTTCCAATACACAGCAAATGTTTAGAAATTGATGATGGAAACATATGTACAACTATGCTTGATATAACTGAGTAATGTATTGTTATAAGAGTCCCCAATGAAATGATTAAAACACACACACACACACACACAAAACTAAACATACTATTTGCATGAAGTCACAACTTGCAGAACCAATATTTTCCTAACTTAAAAAACAAAAAAACAAAACTCATATGATAGAACTTCCAAAGGAAAAATTCCAGTATCTTTAAGATCCATTTCTTTCTGTAGTTCTTCATATTATTATGCAAATATGTTCACGTTAACCAAGAGTATTTACATTTATTATAGAAACAAAGACCCAAGTACATTTGATTATGAAAACAAAGTTCAAAAGACAGATCTTGTGTTAGTCCAGGTAGATTAGAGAAACAAATGTATAGATATGCATATGGATATAAGGGAAAGATTTTTATATAAGAGGATTGGAACATTGATAAGGCATCCCAACCCACTCCAGTCCAAAGTCCTAAGTCGATATTAGCCCATATATCTGATACCAGTCTATAAAGTCTCCTTCTGACTTACAAAGCATATACGATGACACCAAGACAGTCACAGGTGAGTGGGTGCAGAGTCTTGTGTGTCCGGTGGCAGTAAATACATGTCAGCACTGGCAGGAGTCTTTATGCGGCTTCTCCAGCCCTATAGGTTTGGCTCCATTAGGGCAAGCACATGTGACCTCTTTTCTGGCTCCTCCTTTCTCCAGGAATGAGGATCAATCAGCATTCTATCATCTCTTCTTGCCAGCAGTCCATCATCTCGAAGACTGAGTCCAGTCTTCCTTTTCCAATTGGAAAATACTGTGAGAGTTCACAGAAATCTCTGGAAAAAGCCATGCCCACACAGAGTTCTCATTGGCTATCACCAGATTGACATGCTAGACTCCACTCCTAGACTCCCAGTCATGAAACTGACATGAGTACATGACTGCCACAGATCTCTCTCTCTCTCTCTCTTTTTTAATAGAAGTAAAAAAGAAAACCTGCAGGAAACCTAATGTTCAACTAAAAGAACTTATCAAAAATGAAGTGATTGAACTGTGTTCCACAGTTATATACATGTGTTAGAAATGGAGAATATTGAATATTTATTGACAAATAAATTTGGTGATGATGTTGATGAAGATGATGAGGAGGAGGAGGACAAGAAGGGTGACTTCTAAAGTCAAAAAGAAGGTTGTGGAAAACTGACTTTGTCTTAGTTTTTAAAAATGCATATGAGATGGATGACATTGATAAATGCTATCGATAAATTGATAGTACTTAGAATAACTTTTTTGTGTCAGCTACAAAAGTTAATTGGAATGCTGTTATTTGAAGAAAAAAACTCCTGTGGTGATGTTTAACCTTCATATCAGCTGATATTTGATAATTGGAGACATATGGAAAAAATAGGCAACAATCAGAGATTCTAGCATTCTATTCATGGGTAGATGTCATTAAAAGACTCAGAGCCCTAGATGTTAAATACCATATAAATTTCTAGAATTGAAGATAAAAGAATGTTTTTAACCATTGTTCAGGGAAAGTTTTTATAGCTATAATAACATAACTGTCCCACATATAAAATTTTAAAGTTCAATAGCATCACTAAATGAATACTTTTGTTTTCAAAAGATAACACTTAGAAAATGTAAAGAGAAGTCATGGCATAAAAGAATGCATTTCAAATATTTTACCTGACATGCCCTGATATTAGGATCTATAAGAAACATTTGTAGCTCACTTATAGGAAGACCAAGAGCCCAATTTAAAATTAGTGAAATATTTGAATGGATATTTTACCAAAAGATACTTTATATTGACCAATAGACACCTAAAATCATGAACAAAATCAATCACTATTAAACCACCTGACAATAAACTCCAAGTAGTAGCAAATATGAGAAGACACTAGAACCTTCATTGGTTCTGGGGGAAATTTAGTAAAATTGTTGTCATATAATTAAAAGAACTAATATGACCTTACCAACCTCACGCCATAAAGTCGATCATAAACCCATAGCAACCCTGGAGGACAGAATCGTATCACCCCTGGAGTTTTGAGACTCTATATCTTTAGGGGAGTAGAAAATCTCCTCTTTATCCTTCAGAGTAGCAGGGGGTTTCAAACTACTGACCTTGTGATAAGCAGTCCAACAGGTAACACACAGCCACTGGGGCTTCACAGAAGGATTACTATTCATTGATCCTCAATTATCTGAGATCTTGGATGCTCACTGTCTAACCAAAGGAAATGAAAAACTACATAATCACTTAAAAAGGGTAATCAAATGACTTAGCATCATTAGTTCCAATTGCCAAAAATAGGAAAAATACCACTGTCTAAGCAATAAATAAAATGAACATCCAAAAACATTAAGAACTCTTATACATGATCTCATGATATGGAGAGAATGCAATATATCTATTTTGATATGTGAATGAAAGAAATAAATACATAAATTATTACTTCATGTCAGATTACACTTATCTGAAAATTCCCAATAACTTGATAGCTTGTAATTTACATTAGTTATGTAATATTCTGCACAGTTGTTTAAAATTATATTAGTTTTATGGAGCCACAAGGATTTGACAAGAACCTCTTTAAGGCATCTTTCACATCCTTATTCCTCAAGCTGTAAATCATGGGATTCAGCATAGGGATCACAAGTGTATAAAATACTGATGCCATTTTATCAGAATCTAATGAATGATCAGTTTTGGGTTGTAAATACATGAACAGCAGTGTCCCATAGAACACCGTGACTGCCATCATGTGAGAAGCACAGGTGGAAAAGGCTTTTTTTCTACCTTCTGCTGATCGTATCCTGAGAATAGACAAGACTATATTGGAATAGGAAACTAGGACTATCATCAAAGAGAGAACCAAATTTGTAGCAGCAGAGATGAAAACTACTGTTTCAGGTAAGTATGTATCAGTGCACGACAATGCTAATAAGGGAACGATGTCACAATAAAAATGGTTGACAACATTGGAAGAACAATAAGACATAGAGAATACACAATATGGAACAACGACAGCTGTAGAAAAGCCATAGACATATGCAAAAGAAACTAACATAAGGCAGACTGGTCTAGACACCACCACCATGTAGAGGAGGGGGTTGCAGATGGCCACGTAGCGGTCATAGGCCATCACGGCTAACATGAAAACCTCAGATACAATGAAAAACAAGAACCCACCCATCTGAGTGGCACATTCGTAATAAAAGGTGGTTTTCTTCTTTACTAAGAAATTGGTCAGCATTTTGGGGGCAATGACGGTAGAATTGCCAAAATTGATAATAGCTAAATGTCGAAGGAAAAAGTACATGGGGGTTTGGAGTCGAGAGTCCATGGAGGTGAGAGTGATGATACCCAGGTTGCCCGCCACGGTCAGCCCATAGATCACCAAGAAGACAAAGAAAAGGGGGACCTGGAGCTCTGGACGGTCTGAGACCCCCATGAGAACGAACTCAGTCACCCAGGTGAGATTTTGAGGAGCCATGGAGGAATTTGGAAATTCATCTGCTTGGAGGATAAAAGAAAAGGCAGTTACAAAATGTCCTATTCTGGGATACTCTTGGATGGAAAGGTTAATTCCTTGGGCAGATTTTCTTGACTCATGAATTATTCCAAGTCAGGGATACAGTTTGTATCTAACTTTGTGACATAAAACAATCTCCTTTTCATCCTGTACCTTTCTTCTGAATCATTTGGGAAAGAGAAAGCACAAATCTCATCGATGGAGAAGTTCTAATATCATGTTCTATTTTGAGTAACTGTACTTTTTCCAGGATTATCAAATGGTAATGTTTTACTCACTGAAAGATATTTGAAACTATGATTGACTCAAAACTCTCTCATATGGGGTATGAGAGAGACAGGAGAAATTGTTTATACTCAAATAATTCAATGTCTCCTTGTGACTTTAACTTGTTTCCTTACTGTTATATATTTTTTATAGAAATAGAAAATTCTAGCTGCTACCTGGCCCATCTCCTTTAGTATCTGTATATAGATTCTATTAAGTGTATATTAAACATGCTAGTTCTATCATACATATGTGTCAAATGGTTTTTATCGTTTTAAAATTTTAATTACCCCTGTGAATACATGGACCCATGCCCTCGGACCTATTTTTTTTTCTGTAAGTAAAATTATATTGACCCATACAACCCGACTTAACTGGTTGTCTATATGGGCTTTGTCACTAGAGTTTAGTAATTACAAGAGACCACATGGTCCACAGAGCCAAACACAATTCACCACTTGACCTTTTTCATTTCTGTCTTCAAACAAAACAGGTTTACTGACCCCCACTCTTCCAGCTAACCCAACTAGCATCTAGTAGAGCAGATTCCAGTTGTGCACACTAAGCCCTGCTCAAATTATCTGTAAGGAACACCCATGCTATTTTGGTTGTTTTAAGCCTCTATGTTTTGGCATGGCTTGTTTCAAAGCTATAAAGGTCTATTTTTGAACTTTCAACCACACCTACAATTTACAGCCACTATACCACCAGGGTTGCTCATATACAGATCTTTTTTTAATGTCAGCTATTGATAGCCTTTGATTTTTTCTTTTTAACAAAGTCTATCATTTAAAAATAATTTCAATATTGCTTTGTATTGTAAGTTATGATGCATGAGTAATTTTTTGCTTCTGGATCTTTTTCCTCATTTCTGTGTTTATGCAGTTTCTCATATATTTGTGTTATTTTGAACTACTCTTTTAGTTAAGCTATTAGAAATAAAGACTCAGTAAAATGAACATGAAGATTTAAATGCACTTAGTTTTTGTTTCTTGATGTCTTTTAACATATGACATATGAGGTTGGTCCCAAAGTTTTGTGAACAAATTCTATCATTTTAAAATTTTGATTTCCCACAAACTGAAAACCCCTTTTTTATTTGCCTAAAAGCAGCCTGTGATTAAAATGTAAATAAATTCTTACCTAATATAGTATGTTTTAGGGATAATCTCCTGCTTCTAAATAAGTTAGCTAAATTCCTTTGCCAGTCACAATGATAGTGCCAGTGGTGAAAATCTGTACAAAGAAATTGCAGAATAGACCTTAATCTAAGGATTTTGAATTTAGTTGTTCTTGTGTAGGCTATATCACCATAGCACTTGATCTGCACAATCCAATAAGTGGTGAAAGGAATATTTTTCTTGAACCTGATTTTTGGGAGTGCTAACTGCAAGGACACCAGTTAAAAATAATAGAGAAAGACAAGACTTTATACTCTCACAGGCAGTTACATCTCAGAAACCCACAGGGTTAATTCTACCATGTACTTCATGGTAACTGTGAGTCAATCAGTTTTGAGTTTGTAGAGATAAAATGTAACTGAGCTGAGGACAACACATTGGCATCTAACTCCAATTATATATAATATAAGAATGTAAATTTGCTATAATTGAATGGTAAGTCATTGTGGGATTTCTTTTTAGATGATAAAAATTGTCAGCTTTACATTTTAAAAATATTTTAAAAATACAAATGAAAGTCCAAACTCAATTGGGTTGCCTTGATTTTATGACTATTATCTATAACAGCAACAAAAATCCCTAATACATACTTCAACTAATCTGAATCTTTTGCACCGAAGGTCAGAATAAGACTTCTGAGGTCCTTGCTTTCTTGCAATTTTGGCTGGCAGTCTATGATTCCAAAACAGGATTCCAAAACCTGGAAATAAACCTTCGTCTATACCTTAGATTG
Organism: Nesogale talazaci; assembly: GCA_004026705.1. Lineage (NCBI taxonomy): Eukaryota > Metazoa > Chordata > Mammalia > Afrosoricida > Tenrecidae > Nesogale > Nesogale talazaci. The sequence continues at coordinate 19,403 of PVJH01002189.1, read as the reverse complement.
ATTATGCATAACACATAGCATCTTTCAAAAAATTGAAATGATTAAGTTTGAGAGACAGATTTTGGTAGTTTTAATGTCCACCATACAAAAGTAAGATAATGATTTTTGTTTTTGACCCACCTCTGGTAGAAAATCTGCCTTTGGTTTTTAGTAAGCATCACCTTGAAAGCAAGCGATTGTTAGCACTGTAAAATCTTTGAGACCCTATATGTGAACTACAGGTGATGCTCATCTCCATAAATTGTATTATCTCCTTGGAGAAGGAGCCATTAGGGACTGGTTCCTTAATGTGATCTCCTTGGGGGCCATCCCTTGGTATGCTAGGTCTATGTTATTGAAGTGACTTAAATTCAAAGGCTTCTAAGAAACACCATGATTAGAGCCCATCTCCCAAAGCAGTTCATTGAGATTGATAATTGAAATACAGTAAAAAATAAAGAAAAAGGAGTTGGCATGGGAAGTATTGAAGAGCTAGGGCAGGATGTCAGACTCTGAGACCGGCCTCATTGCACAGCCCTGGCTTGGTTTCTTGTGCCACTTCTGGTGTGCCAACAGTTGGTGACTTCTGTGTAGCTCTTGTCCTTGGTCCTCCTGATGACATCAATTATCTTGTTTTGCGCCAACTAGTGATTCACTGGCACCTACTGCTCCTGCCTGACAGTACTTTTTCATGTTGTGGAAACCCTTTTCTATCTTCTTCTTTTATTAAATGCTTTTATTGGGGATCTTACATCTCTTATATTAATCCATACAATCATCCATTGTGCTAAGCACCTTTGTACATATGCTGCCATCATCATTTTTGAAGCACTTACTGTCTACTTGAGCCCTTGTTATCGACTCATTTACCCCTTTCTACCTCACCAGCTTTCTCTCATGAACCCTTCATAAGTTATGGATTATTATTTTCATAAAATATACTCTGTCTCTCTTCACCCACTTTTCTGTTGTTCATCCCCTGGGAGGTCATTATAAGTTAATTCTTGTCATCAATTCACCCTTTTCCCCTCTACCCTTCCCTTTATGCCCCTGCTATCTCTATTCCCAGTGTTTATCCTAAGGAGTTTATCTATGCTGGATTCCATGTTTTCCAGGCTCTTTTCTGTAGCAGTGTCCATGTACTGGTCTAATCTGATTTGTAAGGTAGAATTCAGGTCATGATAGTGGGGGAAGGAAGCATTAAGCAAGTAGAAGAACGTTGGGTGTCTCATTGGTGCTATACTGCATCCTGACTGATTCATCTGTTCCTTGTGACCCTTCTTTGAGGAGATGTCTAATATTCTACAGAAGAGCTCTTGGTGTCCACTTTATGCCCCACCTCCTCACCCCATTCACATTGGGTATGACTTTTTTCTAGATGTTAGATGCCAGATACCTGATAGCATAAACGCCTCACGATCACACAGCCTGGTGTGCTTCTTCTATGTGGGTTGTGTTGCTTCTTAGCTAGAGGGCCACTTGTTTATCTTCAAGTCTTTAAGACTCCAGATGCTGTATCTTTTGATAGATGGTATCATCGGCTTTCTACAACACATTTGCCTATGCATTCGTTTTGTCTTCCGCAGTTGTGTTGGGAAGGCGAGCATCCAGAAAGCCAGATTATTAGAGCAAAGTGTTCTTATGTTGAGGGAGTACTTGAGTCAAGGCCCAATGTCCATCTGCAACCTTAATTCTTAACATATAGATAGATATAAGTGCACAGATCTATCCCCCTCTCATTATATTTAAATATATTTGCACTTGTAATGCCTGTGTTTAGACCGCTATAAATGTCCTTTGCCTCCTGGTTCTTTCCTCTATTTCCTTTTATTTTCCTCTTGTGTCACCATCACATTCAGACTTGATTCAGGTTTAGTAATTTCTTGCTGCTGCATTGCCTTTGGTTAAGCCTCAGTAGACATCCTCTGCCCTTCTCTGCATTGATTTTGGTTCACTTGTTTTTCCTCTGTCCCTGGATTGTTTTCCCCAAACCTTCCTTTCTCCCACCTCCCCTTCTCCTGTATACCCCTGGAACCATCCTGCTCAGCTGGACTCATTCCACGCACTGGAAAGGACAGCAAGGTTTTTTGTATGTGAACATCTGATGGCATTGCAGCTACCCCTCAGCTGTGGTTTTGCTACAGTTCTGGTCTCACAGTTGCCTTCTGGACTGAGGAGATTCAGTACACAGGATCTGCAGGTCCTAAGGACTCTGGACGTGTGGCTCTTATTTATTTATGGTAACTAAATTTTCCCTTTGAACTGCCTCATTTTAGACCCAGAAGTATGGTAAAATTGACCAGTTATCACACTAGAGTTGCGTTTTTCACAATCACAATGAGCTCTGTTTGGAACCATTAGCAACAGAGGCTTTTGAGCTCTTCAGCATCATCCTCCATCTTCTCTTACTCAAGCCCATCATGGAAATAGGACATAAACCAAGTCTGCACGCTTCATCTCCATCTTTTTTGGGGTATTTACAAAGAATAGGGTTAGAAAAGTTAGATTAAGTATTTCCCTACCTCACAGGAGCCCAACACCTAACCCCAGAACTCTCAGGGCTGCCTTTTGCCATGCTAGGGAACTCAAACCATGCTCTTTTGAAATGTTCCAAACTTTTTGAGAAAAATCAGAATACATTTTTAAATCAGGGTTTTAGAGTGGATGATGTAAAATTTCCTAATAAGATTGTCACGGGAAGTCCCTGTTAACTTCAAAGACTAAGAAGCCATAAAGATTATTTTTATTCCTTTCTGAATTATTCATTTGGATTTAATTCATATATCAAATAATTCCAAAATTCAATCACACTGAGTGATGGTACCATTGTTACCACAACCAGTTTCCCAACAGTCTTTTTATACATGGATGTTTTGACATCATTTTCCTTTTACCCCACCACTACCACTGTACCCCCCTCCTCACCCCCTTATTCTACAATCGTGGGTTTCATATGCCAGAACACAGAAAAGCTGATAGTAGAGCTCCAAGAGGGTGACCTCCATTGACATAGCACCTCTGAGATGCGCTGTAGTTTGATCAAACGAAACAGTACAAACCAGAAATACAGAACATTTTGGAAGCCAAATCAAGTCCATTCTGCAGCATAGTCAGTGCATCTATAATCAAATTTCAACTGTTCAAGTCAGATTTATCTCTTTGACCTTCTCTACTCCTCTCTCCAAAGCAATTTGGTTAGTGACCACTTTCCTGCCATCCCTCAAATTTATATAGAGGGATTTCTCCTAGGTCGTCCCACAAATGAATCCTGGCCTCTCACTGGTATCCATTGCCTTCTGGACACTGGGTTCTCACAATTTTGGCCCGGATAATGATCCTTCCTTCAATTTTGGAGGATGTGGATTCCAATCCTTTGGTGAGTGATGATGGTGTGCTTACACCTGTGGACCTAGTTGATATCTCACTTAGACGATAGCCTATTTCAAGAGAGCCTTTAAGGCCCACGATGTCATTTTATCCAATAGCTGGTACCATTTAAATTCTTGGAGATGTTTTGCTACAGCACCTGTATCTTCTATGCATCCTTCCAGTGTGCAAGTAACAAGCAGGGCCATGATGTTAAAACAAATTGTTCCTAAGTTAGAGCGAGGGTTCAGTGTGATCCCCAAACCCATTGCAGCACATATGCTCTTTTTTTGCCTCCCATTGAATTTGCTGTCACTTGGGAATTAATACATATGCCATATCATTCCATAGTTCAATCACATCAAATAGAACTGTACAATTGTTACTATAATCACTGTCCAAACATACTTCTTCCTAGACTTCTTGACATCATCTCTCTTCTAAGCTCCACAAGACTTTTCTATGCCCCAAGCCCCCAAAGTCTTGTTCCAATAAACATTTCTCATCTCAAATGTCTTGATGTTTTTATCATCAATGCAATTTTCAACTTTCCTAAAAGTTCTATATAATGACACTCCCCATAATTCTCTTATAAAAATGTTAATTGAAAAAATGGTGTAGGGTCATCTGTGGCCTTCTCTGGCTGCACAAAAGACAACTTCATTCCCTTCTCGTTCAAGAATGATTTTATATGAGGCAGAGGTCAGATATGCTTTCACTCTCTATTCTCTTTTATTCTGACACGAATTTTAATTGTAATTATCCCTTCCATGGTGCTTTGTTTTTCTGTTGACATTGATAATCCACTACAATGGCTACATGATTGCACACACAAAACACCATTCACAAGCATAGTATGTTTTAGAAAAGCTATCAGGATAGGAAAGTTGGGATAGGAAAATAGCATTTGCCCAGTTGGATCAGTATCTTCTCTGTTCTGTGTGCACAAATGCCTCTCTCTGGTCTCTGTCTCTTAGTTATGTGACCCCTTTAACCCCATGCTTAGGTAAGTGTTGACAGAGCTCTGTTAGCAGGAGTCCATGTTGAAAAGGGCAGCCCACTCTGCGAGTCAGCCTCCTTTCCCAAGACATTAAGATGTGGTAACTCTAAGTATATTGAAGCCGGTGGCTCTCTCTTGTGCTCTCAATGGAAAGTCCACAGCTCCGTCTCTTCTTTGTGCTGCCACAAAAGGAAGTACAAAGTACATTCTGTTCTTAAGTTCTTTCTTGATGTCCATGTGATTTCTCCCATTCTTACTTTTGAGATGACTTACTTGATACCCAGTTAAGAGTATCAAGAGGGACCAGCCCAATACACCTTATTTACATGGTTCGCTATACCAAGTAATTCAATTGCACTATTTTTTATCAAAATCACCTCTTTAGAGTTTCCCAAATAAGTCACCAACATCTTCTGAAGGGAACCCTATGCTTGGATTTTCAATGGCCCAGCATTTGCACTTAAAAGTAACTGTTTCAGTGGGATATCTTTTTTCCCCAAAAAATACTTTAACAAAACTATGAGAATATGTCTACAACCACCAGCTATCCAGAGACATTTTTACACACATTTGAGCTGTAACAGATAAGTGTATGTATGAACCGGCACTTTATTAGCAATAAGGAGCTTTATTAGTAATAATTTATAGATGCTCTCTATGGGCCATTTGCATATTGCAGGAATGTAATGGGTCTTCACTCGATCTTGAGGCCACATTCCTATTCCTATTATGATGCTTGCTAGTTTTTTAGATTCTGTGCTCAGCATACAGATCGAATAAGCATGCTTGAAGCTCTGAAACATACCTTACCAGGCTGAAAAGCAGAATATCTCCTTCTACTGTTTACAAGATTCTCTTTGGTCTCTGCACAGGTTATACTTGTGCACAGTTAGGTGTTCTGGAGTTCTAACTTTACTCTCTTTTCTTCATAGGTTTTTATAAAACACCAAGATGTACTCAGAAACAATGGCCCCGGCAGACTAATGAACTGAGTGAACATCAGGGTCCATAATCCTGAGACAAAGGAAAACAGATGATGCCCAGCTACCACCACTAATTATTCCAAATGGATTCTAGGGAATGTGGGAGAAAATGGTGGGCTAAATTCAAATTCATGAACGAGACCAGGTATGCTGCTGCTCAGATAGAGACTGGTGGAATCTCTGAGACTCAGACTCTTGGTAATTCATTGGGGCTAAAAGGTAACTCATTCCTTTGGCTCAATTTTAGGTTAAGGAATGAAAATGTCTATAAGCAAGAAAAATAACACTATTGAAGGTGCACACCATTTAATATTGGTAATTTTCCATAACTTCACATTTTCTCTGATAAAAAGAACAGTCAGGAAGAATGAAGAAGCAAGACACAAAACACAAGAAGGAGTTAGCAATGTTGCATTACATGAATTACAATCAATTAGATGGAGCAGAATGTGCTTGAATCCTGGAATATGAAACTGGTGATCTATTCTGTAAACTTCCAGCCAACTTACAAGAAAAAAAACAGCTAAAACAAACTAATTAACTAAAACCACAGAAGGACACCTTTGCACCATTCTTTGCTTTCATCCAAAATTCATCTTTCATCTGTGATAATATCCCTTGTTCCACATCCTCTTCTGAGTCTGGCTGGAAAGTGGCAGTTCTTGGACAATGCACTGATGCAACAACTGTTGACTTTTCACTTGCAAATTTTTTCTTGCATGGGCTGCATATTTGGCAGAATTATTTAGAGAAACAAATCCAGTGGCACTCATAAATGTATAAGAAAGAGGTTGCTATCAAGAAGTAATTATATATCAAAAAGCATCCCAGCCCGATCAAACTCAATTCCATAAGTTCTTCTTCAAACTCACACAGTCACAAGCTATGATGCAGAATGAAGCCATATCACAGGCAGGGGGGTGCAAAGTTGTGTGGGTCAAATATCAATGGCAACATCGCAGGACACTGGCAGCAGTCAGGGTCAGCCAGTAAGAAAGGTGAAGGCAGAGGGAGAAGAGGAGTTCCCAGGGTCTTCCTTATGAGAAGGCCATACCCACAAAAAGCCATCGTTAGACTGTGACCTGATTAACACATGAAATACCACCCCTACATATTTTATATATCTTTAAGTTGACATGAACTTTTGTCGCTACCACATGATATCAATGATACTTTTAAATAATTTCTACATTCTTTGGGGAGCAGATCTTCTTGGAATGGACTGCTTCTAGCTAATTTTCCCCTTTGATATTAGTCCAAGTTACCACTATAAGCCTACTTTAAACCTCAAATTTGAAGTCTTATTTCTAAGTGATATAGAACCTATTATGCCTTTGAACATTACTTGGATTATTATCTGGTTATAATTTCTAGTTAATTCTAATGAAGCTAAATAAATTATGGGGAAATTAAAATGTGTAAAATTCAGAATGCTGAATCCATATTCATAATGTATGTTAGAATATTATGAGGGTTTTGAATCGGTTACTTAGTGTTCTTTTTAGGGCATCTTTTACTTCTTTGTTCCTTAGGCTGTAAATCAATGGATTCAACATAGGGATCACCAGAGTATAAAACACGGAAGCCATTTTATCAATATTAAATGAGTGAAAAGACTTCGGCTGCAAGTAAATGAATAACAGTGTCCCATAGAATACAACCACCACTGTCAGATGGGAACCACATGTGGAAAAGGCTTTATATCTGCCCTCAGCGGAGTTCATTCGGAGGATGGCCACGAGAATAAACACATAGGATACAAGAACAATCAAAAGGGAGGAGAGCAAGTTACATCCCGAAAAGATCAAAATGATCAATTCCAAGTCACGTGTGTCAGAACAGAGCATAGACATCAGTGGGAGAGAGTCACAGTAAAAGTAGTTGATGAGGTTAGCACCACAGAAGGATGATTGAAATAGCTTAATTGTCAGAAGTAGGGACACAAATGTGCTGTATAGATAGGGAGTGACTACTAGCAACCAGCGTACTTTCTGAGCCATAATGACCATATAGAGAAGAGGTTTGCAGATGGCCACATAACGATCATAGGCCATTGCTGATAAAATAAACAATTCAGAGATGATGAAAATCTCAAAAATGGCCAGCTGGGTGGCACACCAATTGTAGGAAATTGTATTTTTTTGTGTTACAAAGTTTACCATCATTTTAGGACCAATGACAGTGGAATAACCAAGATCTGTAATTGACAAATGTCTAAGGAAAAAGTACATGGGGGTGTGTAGTTTGGGGTCCAAGTGGGTCAGTATAATCATGCCCAGATTACCGACCACTGTGACCACGTATATAGAGAAAAAGATTCCAAAGAGAGGAGCTCGAAGCCTGGGGTTGTTGGTAATGCCCATGAGAATAAATTCTGTCACCCTGGTGAAAGCTGTTTGATTTTGTTTCTCCATATGTTTCGTCTTAGCAACCTGTGTAAGATGTAAAACCAATATTACTTATATTTAACATGCTGGCTTCTCAGAGAACTTAAAACCAAAGTGTGCATTATAGTTTTTTGTTTAAGTACTATATAATCACCTCTCCCTTTAATGACCCCAAACCACACATGCTAACATTACTGACATACAAACAGTCATGGAAACTTTGAAAAGGGAAAGAGGGCATAAAGTGGTTTTTGAATTTTGTATTTATTCTACTAAGGTCCCTGATGTATAGGAATACTCAATTGCAAAATGCAAATTTCTGCATCCAATCTTTAAAATAGTCACTTTGGGAAATGAAAGTGAACAGCATCTTCCAGAATTTCTAGTTAGCATGAAGTGTTGTGATAAAGCTACTAAGATTTACATCTTTTGATCCAAGGTCATTTCACATGTGCCAAAAAGCTATATGTTACATTTCATTCAGATACCCAAAATTTTCATATAATTTATAAAGCCAATATCTATATGTTCACCAGAAACTGCATGCAGTTACACATCATCACCATCTATAAGGTAGAAAAGCATGAAGTGGTTTTCCAGAATTTTGGTGGGATAAGAATTCATGTGGTGAACAGAAAATTTGTGATGATTAAACGTATGTTTCACTGCTTCTAATTATATTTGAGAGGAAAAGATTTTTAGAAAATAGCATTAAAAGATAAAATATCCCCAAATTCTACTATTTGAATTCTTTTATACTCAATAAAAAGGTAATGTGTTACATTTTAAATTTAGAATTTTAAATTAGTATCTTAATATACATTTCCACATCAGTCAGTTTGCCTTACTGTGGCAGATTGTACTTGACTGTGATGCTGGAAGGTATGGCACTGATATTTCAAATATCAGCAGGGTGACTAATGATGGGCAGTTTTAACCAACACATTAATACTAAAGCACATTAGAAAGAAAAACTTGGCAGACTCCTTTAGGGGATAAAATGATCAGTGTAAATCTTAAGAATAATAGTCAAACATAGCCTGTTAAAATACTGCAAAATGAGCATCTCAGGTTAGAATTGAGGAGAAAAAAATGCACTGCTGTTGAGTAAATATTCAAAATATAATTTGAGAAGAGTTGCCTCTTCAAAGTAGAATAAACCTGAATGAAGTAGAAAGAATGAAGTTTTTAGGACCTTCATTTGCTGTTGTGTCATGACTCAAAATACAGTGATAAAGATGAAACTGATTTGAAATGAGAAAAAAAATTCTATTCACTTCTGAAAACTGAATTGGTCAAGTATAATAAATATCAGTTGATAATTACTGTTGACTGAAGGTAAACATTACAGAAAAAAGACAGGATGACTTTTGAAAAGATTTCCCTTGTGACAGAAATTATATTGGAGATTTCATAACTGATTTTTTGCAAGACTCCAAGATTATTCACTGGAAATATTTTTGTAAACAAATGTACATATGTACCACACCAAATAAAATACATAGGAGTCAAATTAGCTTTATCTGTAGAAATAAATAATGGTACTCAACAGCATCATTTAGAATAAGGGCATGAATTAACTGCTGAGTGGAACCATAAGGTCAAATGCAAATTTGGACTGAAGCTCATGGAAATGAATGCAACTTTAAACCCAAACTCAGAGTCACTGAGGCAATTCTAACCCCTGGCAATGCAATGAGGCAGAGCAGAGAGACCCCTTTGGGTTTCTATTGTTATTGAAATGAGACACCTCAGCTCTCTCTTATGGTAAAGTTGCAGGGTTCAAATTACTGGGTTTAAATTTTGCCGCTATGATCTCAGGGAAATCTTGTATATGATTTCTTAGAATATAAGTTTTCACAGGTTCAATAGCCCAGTTCTTAACCTATAGATCCACCAGGGCTTTCTGAAATCTAAATTATGCTCATGAATATATTCCACTGAATTTAGAATCCAACTGAAAAAATGTTTGATAAATAGAAACTAAATAAAGAAGTTCAGACTATGGTCAACTCACTCTGAAAGCCTTTTATATCATTTGCATGAAAGGGTTCAAAATGGACAAACACATTGACCAAGGAAAAGGATTCAGGAATTGAAGGAATAACAATTACAAACTTTCCACAAACAAATGTAATTCTGGAAACACTTCTTCACTTATACCAAGAAATTTCAAAGACAGATAACTATCCATTGGATTGGGAAAGATCCATATTTGTGCCCATCAGTGATGTGGGAAAAATTTTAAAAAATGAACATTATCAGTAATATTACATGCAAGTAAATTTTTGCTGAAATCATTCTAAAATATTTGTGCCATTAAACTAAGGAGAAAATGTCAGGAATTCAAACTTGATTTAGAAGTAGAATAGATGGAAATCAGTGGTGTTTTACTGAAAGCAGCAAATACCAGAATGATATTTATAGGTATTTAATTGATGAGGCAAATAAATTCAACTATGTAGATCATAAGAAATTGTGAATAATTTTGTGAAAATAGTAATCCCATAACATTTTATTATGTTCATGCAGAACATTGACTAAAACACAGAAGAGGATATTTATCCAAACAAGCAAACAAACAAACAAATTCACTACCATAGAATCAATTCTGACTCATAGCAACTTATAGGGCAGAGTAGAATTGTCTTTGTGCATTTCTAAGATTATAGCTCTTTAGGAGAGTAGAAAACCTCATATTTCTCTCTCAGAATAGCTAGCAGAAATATAAGCCTTTCTAGTTTAATCAAGAGGGTGTTGGCTAAGTTTGCATCCTTTCACTATATTGATTGAATCTATATCCTCAGCAAAAAAAAAAAAAATGAGAAATGGGTCTATATGATGCATTAGGATTAGAGGAAGTTTATCAACTTGTGATATGCAAAAAATAAAGCCTGGTTTGCTGAACATGAAGAGGACTTTCTCTAATTATTTGCTGATGATAGGCAAAGATTATAGTCTTCCATAGATTATACCTCACCATAAAGTGAACAAATATTCTTACAATCTAACCAAAAGACAGTATCATGTTAAAGAGAGAAAAGATATAAGCTGTCAAGGACTTCATTTCGTGTAGAACCATAGTGAGTAACAATGGAAGCAACAGCCAAGAAATCAAATCAAGTAAGATTCTGGAGAGATCCACTGCAAACTATCTTTTTAAAGTTTTATGGAGAAAACATATCCTATTGGTGACTAAGGTACACCTAACCTAAGATACGATGTTTTCAATACTCCCATGTGCATGCTAAAGCTGCACAATGGATATGGAAGACCAGAGAAGAACTGATGCCTTGCAATTTACTTATTGGTAAAGAATATTGAATATACTATGAGATGTCATAATAAGAAAATAAATATGTCATGGGTGAAGTGTAGTAGGAATTCTCCTTAGAGGACAAAATGGTGAGATTTCATTTCCTGCACTTTGATCGTGTTTTCTGGAAAGACCCGTCTCTGGAGAGAGTCACCATGTGCGGTGGGCTGCAGGATTATCAATAAACAGAAAACTTGTCCAGATAGATTGGCACAGTATCTGCAACCATGGGCTTAAAGATTGTATTTTGTGAGGGTAGCACAGCACTGGGCGGTGCTTAGTTCTGTTGTCCACAAAACTGAGACAACTCAGAACTGATTTGATAGAACCTGCCATTACCACAACAATATGAATTTTCACCTGCCATGTCTGTCTACTGAATCATTTACTCTAATGTTCTCCTGATCATATATTGTTTTTCTACAAACAAAAAAAGGACCATTCTTATTAGTAATGAATATTTTAAGTAGATTTTAAAAAACTCACGAGAGATTCATGTAGATGAATAGCAAACTCATAAATAGTTCTCTACATATTGAACACTTCACTGAACAATTTACATATGGTAACACATTTCACATAATAGCCCCACCCAGGAAAAAAAAAACATAGTGCTACTATTTCCACTTGAGTGTTAAAGAAATTGAGACACAGCATGGTTAAATAATTCAGGTAATGAGTACTGAAGTTAGGATTCTCATTCAGGCAATATGCCATTATAATATGTTCTTGTAAATATAATTATATTTTACCTCCCCAATAGGGACATCTTGAGGAGAAGAATCAAAGAGGAGTGACACAAAGTTATTAGGCAAAGATCTCCGTTAAATAAATAAGTGAAAAAGAAAGCTAATTTAAGAACTAAATGATACTCAAAGTAGAATATTAAGGGTTATAAAAGACATCTTCCACGTACACTGATCCAAATGAAAGAGAAGCATGTTGCAAAGGAAAGACTTTGCAGAGCATAAGTTTTTTCAAAATCTTTGGTGATGACCCGATTCTAGTTGTATGTGCTGAGGTTTCCAAGGCCCTGGCTGTCTACTCACCGTAATAGAGAATCTGCTTTAGCTTTCTCTCAATTTAATACTCATTGGTTCCTGAAAGAAGAACTTAAGTAGTATTTTCTCCCTTGTGAATTTTGTTGTTGACAGATTTCCCTGATTAAAAATAAACACACTGGGTATAATTGCCTTAGAGAGAAAGCTTTGGATATCTATTAATTATTCTTCATAAAGCTCCATTAGGGAAAAGTCAATGGTGTGTCACGGCTGGGTTTAAATGAAGAAATAAATCATACAATACCCCTAACCATTAGTTATGAGAAACACTAGCTATATCATGCACAGCGGTATGCATAGTTCACACATGTACATAATAAAAGGATGACTGTCAGAAAAACTTACACAGTATTGAATTTACAACATTTAATTAACCAAAGATGACTTGCCAGGAGAAGCCCTGATGGCTTAGTGGATTACTTTCTAGCTAGTCAAAATATCACTAGCTTGAACCCACTAGCAGCATATCAATAGAAAGATGAGGCTTTCTGTCCTTGTAAAGATTTACAGCCGTGGGAACCCAAAGGGACAGTTCTACTGTGTCTTATAGTTACCATGAGTTACAATTCGTCATTCCTGGTAGTTTGAGTATTTTTGCTGGATTTAAAAATAATCTCCAAATAAATACCATTGAGCTTAACATTCCCTCCCTGTTAATCACCTGACTACTTTACAGCCCTTTTTTATATATCATGACACCACTATTTCTAAGAGGAGACTGTAAAGCAGTGGTTCTCAAACTATGGGTCATGACTCCTTTGGGAGGTTCAAACGACCCTTTCATAGGGGTTGCATGATTCATAACAGTAACCGTTAAGACATAGCAATGAAAATAATTTTATGGTTGAGGGCTTACCACAATATGAGGAATTTTATTAAAGGCCTGCAGCACTAGGAAGGTGGAGAAGCAACGTAAACAGTTACAGTCTTAGGAACACTTCAACCCTCTCATCTTGGGGTCCCATGAGTTGTTATCAACTGGACGGCAGTGCATTCAGTTTGGGATGTCTACCACTGATATAATCTGCTGAAATGACCGAATGCTGAGAGACTCTTTTTGGTACTTTCCAGGAAAGGTAGCATAAATTACTAAGTAGAAAATAGATGCATATTAACTTGGTGGGAAAAAATAAGCCAATATGAAGTAAAAGAGTAGCTTAATATATATAGAGTATATAGTGCATATATTGTAGATTACATATACAATCCAGAAATAGCATTGATGAAAACAATCTCTATGTATTCATAAAGAAGCTGAACAGGGATGAGAAAACAAATGGGACTGTTTTTCCTTGTCTTCAAATTGCTTTCAACTCCTAGAAACTGTATGTACAAAAGTACAAAACTGCCCAGTCTCGTAATACCTGGAAATTGTTGCTCTTCTCACTGTGGAATTCCATCCTTAGGGTCTCCCTCTTTTCTGCTGTCCCTGTACATAACCTGTGATGATGTCCTTCTCCAGGGAATGGCCCCTCCCGGTGCCTTGTTAAAATAAGTGAGATGAAGCCCCACTCTCATCTCTTCTAAAGAACCCTCTAATTTTACTTCTTTGTAGATGGATTTATGGATTTCTCTAACAATTCATGGTCATTTGATATTCTTTGGCACAACATAACTCAGAATTCTGCTTCAGCCTCCCTTAACAAATGCTCTGTTTTTCGTTCATATGAAATAGCTAAGAATACTATGGCTCATATCAGAGGCCCTTCAGTATTCAAAGTGGTATCTTTGCTATTTAGCAACTTAAAACAACCCCCTGGCCCTGATTTTCTCAGTGCAATTCATAATTTTATAATTTGACTGTTGGTGCCATTGCCTTTGATTGTGGGTCTAAGGAAAATGAAATCCTTGACAACTTCAATAGAGGTATTCTCATGATTCTTGAGTGCTCTCTGATGCTAACTTAAAGATTGGAGGTTAAAATTCCAAAACAACTCTCCAGGAGAAAAGACTCAGCATATTTCTCCTATAAAGAATACAACCAGGTAGCTAGGCACCGTCTTGATCATGGCCCCACATGTCCTCAGTGATCTCGGAAAGGTGCACACACAGTGATTTGTTTGTTTTTTCCTGTTTGATGCCTGAGACCTGATCCTTTCCACAACCCATGACCACACTGGATGGTGTGCTTCTTCCGTGCGGGCTTGGTTATTACTCAGTTTGATTACTCAGTTTTTTTTTAAATCTTCCAGCTTTTAAGACCCCAGATGCTATATAATTTGATAGCTGGGCACCATCAGCTTTCTTCACCACTTTTGCTTATGAACCCATTTGACTTCAGTGATACTGGGTTGGTGAGCATCGTGGAATACCAGTTTAATAGAACAAAGTGTCCTTGCAATGAAGGAGTATCTGAATGGAGATCCAAGGACCATCTGCTACCTTAGTACTAAACCTACAAATATAGATACCTAGATTACAATATAGGTGCCTCATTACAAATAATTATATTTACATATGATCAGGCCTATGTTTAAACTTCTACAAGTGCCCTTTGCCTTCTAGCTATTTCCTCTATTTCCTTCTACCTTCCTCCTATCCCATTATCATGCTCAGCCTTCATTTGAATTTCAGTACTTCCTCTCAATTACTTTACCTTTGCTTAAGTCCTACCAGGCCTCCCACATCCTCCTTGTCACTTGTTTCCCTATCCCTGAGAGGGTATATGCCCCCTCCTTCCCGCCCTCCCCTCCCCAAAGTCCCTCAAGAACTGTCAGTCCTGTCATGCTCTACTTTCCACTATCCATCCAGAAGTGCTCCCTTCTTGATTTGGTCCACTTTGGGTGCTCCATCCACATTGCTTCCCCACCATGTGACCCCCAAAACATTCTCTGTCACTCTGCTTCAGTAAGAAGACAGTGTGACACTTGCTGTTGTTGTTTGCCAAGACCCCTCTGTGACCCTTTGGGTCCATGCAGGGCCATAGTCCTCTGAGCATAGTGGGCCAGCATGGGAACCAGATCAGCTCGCTCTCTCTCTCTCTCTCTCTCTCTCTCTCTCTCTCTCTCTCTTCCTCTCTGCCGACCTGGCACCATATGAGTGTGGCATGCTGGCCCCTCCCCTCAACCCTTGCCCCCATCCAGGGAGGAGCTCATTCTGGCTTTGGTTGGGGTCAGCCCTATAACTCTGTCTTCCTTCATCCTTCCATATGTCCACACTGTCCTCATGCTTGGGTGCTTCATGGGAGAGTTTGCACATCCACTCCAGATCCTGTGGAGACAAGATCAGTACTCTCCTCCTGGGTAGGTCAGTGTCCTGCTCCCTCTGTATTCTTTTACTTTTTAACCCCCTTTTTCTCCTTACCTGCCATTCATCCTTCTCTCATTTCTGTGTTGAACCCAACATGTACCTCTCTGGGTAAGGTCCAAGCTCCTCTCCTTTCCCTATATCTCAACCCAGATGTTATGATATATGAAGCTTCTCTTCTATATATACTGTGCTGGTTGCTCATGCTGTACTTTTCCTTTTGTGATTGGCTGACTTCGCTTAGCATAAATTATTCCAGCTCTTCCCATGAGAAGATGCATTTCATGCGCTCATCAGTGCTTTTGAGTGAAGCGTAGTACTCCATTGTGTGTATGTGCCAGAATTTGCTGATCCACACTTCTACCAATGGAAATTTAGATTGTTTCCAATTCTTTGAGATTGTGAATTGCACTGCAATAAACATTGGAGCGCATACTACTGGTAGCGACTTATTTTATTACCTCTTCTGGATGTATATACCCAGTAAGGGGATAGCTTACCCAGTAAGGTCATAAGCTAACTCAATTTCCATTTTCATTAAGTATCACCAGACTGCTTTCCACAGTGACTGTACATATCTACAGGACCACCAGCAATGTAGGAATGCCATCTAGCTCAGAAACAGCAAAGGCCCCCGATGAAAGATCACGAGGTGTGGAAAGAATCAGGTATGAAGCATCACAGAACAAAATCATATCATTGTGTGTCTATGATCCTGATATGATTGCTGAAGACAAATGGGTACGGAGGCAAACAAGGTGGGAGAAGCCACCAAATGATAAAGCATCTGGGTAAAAAAGTAGCCACCTCGTGCAGAGGCAGAAAAACCCACATGGAAGAAGCACACCAACCTGTGTGATCATGAGAAGTCAAAGGGAGCAGGTATCAAGCATCAAAGAACAAGAATCACATTACTACGAATGAGGGGGAGTGTAAGGTGGGGACCCAGAGGAGAAAATAGGTCAGTCAGGGTGCAGTGAAGTAAAAATGAAACAAACAACTTTCCTCTAGCTCTTAAAGATCTCCCCTATATATCATGATCTCAAGTCTACCTTATAAATCCAGCTGGACTGGAGAAGGTACACTGGTACAAATGGGAGCTGGAAATACAGAGAACCCAGGACAAATGAATCCTCCAGGACCAATAGTGAAAGTGGAGTTACCGGATGGAAGGAGAGAATGTGGGGTAGACAGGGGGAGCTGATTACAAGGATCGACACAGAATGTTCTATCTGGGGGACAGACAGTGGAGGAGTGGGCTAAGGCAGACGCCAGGCAGTCTAAATGTAATATGATAAATTAATAATAATTTATAAAATATTGAGGGGAAATGGGAGAGGGGCAGTAGAGATGAAGGTGAAGAGATGAAAAGCTGATGTCAAGGGCACAAGAAGAAAAGCAGATATTTGCAGAATGATGATGGCAGCCAGCATGCAAAGGTGCTTGGCAGAGTATATGTATGTATGGTTTGTGATCAGCGATATACGAGTCACCAATAAAATGATTAAAATAAAAAAAGAAGATGAAAGAAAATAAAAGTCATCTGCAATGAAAAAATTAAAAAGAATGCACAGCCAGGTAACTCAATGAGCACACAATCGACTCATCTGCACCTAACAATAACATCAGCATGGGAAGACATAATGTAGTGTGTATTTTTAAAAAATAAACCAGCATAGCATTTTCTTTTGCAAGCTATTTTTATTTTGCTTCTTAGCACTTTTGCCGAATGGCTTTATTATATTAATAACCAAAATGTCAAAAGGTATATAACATACATAACTCCAGAACTAAATCTCCTGGCATGAAGTCAGTTCAGACATAAGACAACCACATACATACAGGATTTCCAAGACTGTATCCTTTACCAGAGCCGAGCGCCTCACCTTTCTCTTGTTGACCACCTGGTTGAGGGTCTGAACATCTGTTAACAGTCTAAGCTCACAAGCTAGTGCTACCAGTTGTATATTTATAAATTATTTAATAGGTTCCTTTTGTGTATATACAAATCTTCAATATATGGAGGTGCTGTATCTCTAGATTTAAGCATCCATGACTTGACAATATTCAGGTTAAATGTTTCCTCAAATTCCAAATGATTACAACAATATCTCAGTTTATGGGAAGATGCCTGCAGGTTAAATGCAGTATCATGCCATTTTGATATCTGAAGACGTGGGGGAGGGAAGGATGTCCCAGGACCAATATACCTGCCCCATGCCATACAGAGGAACGAAGGTAGTTAACTTTTTCCCATTATATCTTCAAATCAACAGTGATCATGTGATGATTTGCATTTATTCGTTTTGCAAAACACATTTCTGAACTCATATCTAATGAAGATATGAGTCTTTTGACCTGTTTTGAGCCCTGCAGCACAGGATTCAGAATGATTGTGCCTCCTTCAAAGGACACCATCATTGTTGCCCTGGGAATGGATCTTTTTCTCTTCCTCCCCTTGTTGATGTAAATCTCCCTTTGTCTTTCTTCCTGCCACTACCTTATAAACACCTCAGTCATTGTAATGTTATTCTGTTTATTTCCTTACAAAACAAATATCTATTTTAGGAACATCCATTTATTCTCTTCAAGAATTTTGATATTCAAAATAATTTGAATATGTAGCTCCAGAAATTTCATATTCAATCATAAGGAAAAAAAGGTTTCATCTCTAAATATTATATTCTACTATTTCTTGGTCAATATCTGGATAATTATATTTTTCTTTCTTCCTTTTCTCTAAAATATAAGAGTGAAGACTATTTTCATTACATTAAATGTTTTACATAGATTCTATCACCACTTCAGCTCATTCCTTAAGGACTAGGCCAGTTGTATCATTTTACAAAGAGAGAAGAAACAATAAAAAGTGGCATAATGAGAGTACTACTTGCACCAAACACACTGCACAGTTATTTAGTTATAGCATGTTCTCATTTGATTGCTAGATCGTTGGCCTTTAGCTCTCAAATACTCCATTTTTAGAAGTAATTAATCTCTGAATGCCTAAGAACTAATTGAGGAGATGGAATACAACCATTGTAACCCTTAGTTACCCTTGAGTTTAACTCACTTCAAGGACATCGGTTCACACCACTATAAAGTGGCCCCAAATGGGTTCCTGGTTAAATTCCTAGAGGGAAAATTGCTAAGGAACCAGTCCCTGGTGGCATTTCCCCAAGTAGGTAAAACACAATTGGTGTCATCAAGGATCCCTTGCATTTTAGATATAGGGTCTCAAAGCTTTATGGTTTCCATCATTCCACCTGTAAGGCCATGCAATGATGATCATTAAGGATCAAATGCCATTTTTCTACTAGAGGTGGGTAAAATATGCTTATCTTTCATTAATGGCTTTCATATAATGATTTACATATATTAGTCTTTAAAGATTCTATGCCTATATCTGAAAATGAGACTT
The DNA here is from genome assembly GCA_004026705.1 of Nesogale talazaci. NCBI lineage: Eukaryota > Metazoa > Chordata > Mammalia > Afrosoricida > Tenrecidae > Nesogale > Nesogale talazaci. Next base: position 644 of record PVJH01002189.1, on the reverse strand, counting down.
TTCAATTTATTCTTTTGGGAAGACACTGTGTATTACTTATAATCATGCAATACTGAAAAAAAACTTAATCTAAGCTATGTTTCCAGGCAATGGAACTATTTTGACATTATAGGGTAACAAATAGGACACAGAAATGCTTTAATCTCGAAAGTCAAGGATTGACTCTCATGGAAAAGGGTTCAGACTGGCCAAAGAAAAATTGAGATGATTTTGATTACAAACCACAGCAATAAAAATTGCAGGTTCATAATGAAATGTGTTCCTCCAAAATATGTGTTGGAAAACTCAACATCAATGCCTCCAGTTATCATCCCATTTGTCAATGGGTTACCTTTGTTATGGTAAAGCAGGGTTCATGTAGACTGCATTCTGAGTTATTCCTTCTCAAGATTTAAAAGGGGAAGACTAAGTAAATAGAGATTGGGAGTGGAGGACAAAGACCAAGTCACAGGGAGATCACCAAGGATTGAGGAAACAAGTAATAGCTGAACAGACAAGGCATAAGACAAGGAGGAAATAAAGTTGTCACTTAAAGCCAGAACCACAGATTCAAACTTCCTGCCTCAGAATTGTGAAAAAATTAAGTTTCTTTTTGTTAAAGTTGCCCACTTGCGCTAATTTTAAAGCTGTAGCATTAACTAGGT